>WAAG01070172.1:24305-39882 GCA_013390105.1 Tichodroma muraria | reverse complement strand
TTAGAGATTACAAAGCAATACCGGAAGTGAAAAAAGATACAAGAGAACACTTCTCTTCAGGATAGGAAATAGCTCCTTGCAGACATATGGGGATGCTAAAGCCAGGCAACAGGTGAATTAACACAACTACTAGCCACTTTTTTCATTTCTTAAAAGTGCCAAGGTGTATTTTTAGCACCAGAATTTTTGGTGGTTTAGGTCTGAAACCACTTCAAAGGCTGAAAGTCAAGCCTGCTTTACTGAGCCCCACAGCTGTGCTTGGGCAGCCAGGCATTAAAGAAGAAAAAACCACGTAGCTGGAGAATTCAAATGCAGTCTGTTGCAAACCTGGTTTGCTGAGAAGATGAGGCAGGGCCAGGGGAAAAAATGGTCCAAGGGGCATTTTGTCGGTGTTGCACCTCCATGCTGAGAAGGATTTGGGGGGATTTAGTGAGAATAAATGGCTAGGTCCTGCAGCAAGGGATATTACAGCTCACCGGGGCACTGGGGCTTGCTGCTGTCTGAGATACAGATATCAGTTAAACTAATCCTCTAAAAATGCTGTAACATCCTCTTAATTCCTTTTAAACTGGGCTTTCCTCAGTATAGCTGCAGCAGAACCCTGAGTTTGTGCTGTGGTTGGATGAGCTGTGCTGAGGTGCTGGGTGGGGACCTGGAGGAAGCTGGTGGGTCTCCTTCTCTCCACACTGTGAGGGGGCAGTAAATTTGGCTGGAGGGCCTGTGGGATGGCCAGGCTTATTTTTCTATATGAAAATTTAAAAGGAACAGGAAGTAAAGCAACCCTAAAACTTCCCTCTCCTAGCTTTCCACAAAATTCCCAGCCGAGCAAGCAGTTGCTTGAGGCACATCCACACTTGGGTTCACCCAAGTTTTCAGGGTCAGGAAACAAAATATAAACTCCATCCCACCACGTGTCTTCTTTCTTCTTCTTCTTCATGTCATGAAGGAAAATACTTTCTTCTTCCTCTTCATGTCATGAAGGAGGTTTCCCTCATGTGCGAACATTGTGACATACAATTTGTAGCTTTCCACAATAAATTTTAGAGGGGAGGAAAACTCTCCCCATTTTACAGGTCCTGAGGGAGCAAACGGCCTACACCCAAAGTGATGATATTCCTGGATCCAAGGCTGCTGGTTGTCCTTGGAGCTGGGCTGAAAGAAATCCCACTGAAATGGGAAGGAGACAAGGGAGGGAAGAGGCAAAGCGAAGATCGAGAGAGACAGAGAGCTGGGTACAAGGAGAGACTGAGGTTACAGATTACTGAGCATGTCAAAATCATGTTTCCTGGCATCTTGTACAAATCTCCATGACTTTGCAGGGACAAAATCCATGTTTTTCAGCAGCAGTAGTTCAAGTACAACCCTGAGGCTGCTCTGGACCCTCATGCATCTATAAGCAGTCTCATGCATCCTGAGGGCAAAGTCACAGGAGCACCAGAATGGAAGATTCATCAAAGCAGGGCTGGTGCATTTTTCCCCTCAATGCCCCTCAGATACTTTCAGGAGCTGGCCTGTGGCTGCTCAGGCTCGGAAGGAGGGTTGGAAAGAAGGTGGCCAGGTGGGTTTCTGGTGGCCAGAGTGGGTTAAACGAGGGTCAGATGATCCCAGGAGAAGATGAGCTGAGAAGGGAAAGGTCACCTAGACAAGCCCAGGAGAAACGTGGCTACTCCGCCTACAGAGAAGAGAGATAATAGCAATATTTGGGGACTCTTTGTCTCCTGGTAATTCATGTTGCTGATTCCTGCTCACTGAGCCCAGACAGGCTGCTGGGGGGAAGTCTAAACATTAACAAAGCAAGTGGTATGCACACAGCAGGGCAGCTCAAACACTGTGGGTGGTTTGCTGGAGGGCATTCACACTCAGACACGGCACAGGGGGGTCCTCCCGGTGCTGGACATACACTGGTCAAGGCTGCATTTTATCAACTCATCAAATATTTGTTTGCATCTATGACCTTCAGAATTTCCCATCACAGACATGATTTTGGCTGCAGGTTTGCTGGCAGCCACTTGGACTTCCAGTATGGGCCAAGAGCAGGGCAGGATGGAAGAGCTCCTTGCCCACCCCTCTCCTGGGGGCAAGGCTTTTACCAGCATTCTTTCCTTTCAGGTTTGTTTTGAGGAAAGGCCATGCCAGGGAAACCTCTGTGGGATCCAGGCTTGGCCATCCCTGTGGCCACCTGCAGAAATGACTGTCACACTGAACACCAGTGGGGAGCAGTGGTTTATCCCTGCTGGGGACACCCTCTTCCTGCAAGCAAGCAGAGACTGGACTCTCCTTACTGAAGCCAAAGTCATCTTTGCCATTCCAGTGAAAGAAAAGCACAAATGTCTTGATGCTTTATGTGAACACCTCTGTTCCCTTCAGACATCCTGATTGCCCCTCAGGGAGAAATTGGGGTGAGTGGGGTGGAGCTGTCACAGTGGAAGTCTCTTTTCCTGAAAGGTGGCTGCCCTTCAGACAGATTTCTGTGCTTTTAGAAGGGGAGTTTGAGGCTTCCACACCTCAGGCATCTGGCCCCACTCTGCACAGCTTGTGGTGAGGTACAGGGCAGGCTTTTCTCAGCAGTGTCTTCTCATGGGGAGCTGATTCTCAGTGGGAGTGTGTCTGTTTCCTTTTGAGTTTATCAAGTGTAACCTGCCGTTGTTATTAATTATGGTAATACTCCCAGCTGCTTATGGCTATCTACACCATTTCTGTGCTTTTCACTGGCTAAATACTGCACTGGACTATTTCCTGATAATACTTTTTTTCTGTGTTTCTGAGGAAACTTCCCCTTATCCCAGACTTCTCTTTTTCCTAACTCAGGACTCCCTTCCCCAGCCTGACATGCTCTTGTTCCTGGGCAGGATTCCACAGTTCTTCTGCAGGGTGGCCTTGCTGATTTGGTAACCTGCTTGCTCACAGGCTTATCTGAACTTGGTCCTGGCTTTCTTGGCCACTCTGTGTGTGTGTGTTCCTTTGAGGCAGAGAAAGGGAGCGAGCTCCACAGCTGCTGATGGTTGCAGCTACCAGCAGTGGTGCGGTTCTTGTGTCAGCTCCTGTTTCCTCTTTCCAGAAAGGCAAATTGCTATCCCTGAGCTGTCAGTGATATGGACAGAGGCCAGGATCTGGGCTGGCTGTGTGGTTATGTGAAGGCTCTTCCTTCATGTGCCAGTTGGGAATTACCAGCAACAGTGTTCCACGTTTCTGGTGGTCAAGGTTTTTGGCAGTGCTGATGAGAATTCAGCTGGTTTTATGCTCTGCTGTTGAGGTGCTGCTTTCATACAGACACCCTTCCCAACCCCAGAGGGTGTATCTTTTTCCCAGGACTTATTTTTAATATAGGAACTTGTTGGAGAAAGGGGCAGCAATGGTCTGCAGCTTTTTCTGGTGTATCTGCATGAACAGCTGAGATATGAGTGAGGAGAACCTGCAGCAGGACCTTTGGATGTGATTGGTTTCAGACAGTGGCTTAAATAACATAACACAACACAGCAGTGTGAAGTCCACAGATGACTAATTCTCTGTATTTGAAAATCCAGCTCTTCTTCTTCTCCTATTCCCCATCTTAAACTCTGTGCTACAGCTTAACCTCAGCCAGTCCCTCCCTTTTTATACTCTGGGTGGCCACTGATAATTTTTTTTTAAAACTCTGAACAGTGCCTGCTTAATGGACTGTAACCTTTCAAAATATTTCTGTGCCCACCAAAAATCTCTTTCCACTCGCTGGAAACACAAATTAAATGGAGCACTGGGGAGCAGCCATAACTGCTCCTTATTGCCAACTCCTCTTGGCTAGTTGGCAAGGAGGAAGGATGTTTGTCACAGACCTTTTTTACATCCCTGTCCTGATTTTTCCAGTAGGAAATTGTGAGCACATGAATTCATCAGAGAGCCCCAGGGAATGGGAATCTCCACAGGGACATATTAAGGACAATAATAATCCAATATTATTAATGACAATCAGAACAGACACCACATAATTTAACCCACTAGACTTCCGTAAATTACTCTTAGGTGTTGAGCTGCCCAAGGATGGGGAAAAACATTATTTTGTGTAGAGAAAAACCTCCTGATGCTTCAAAATCCTATAGGAAAGAGGAAATAACTGTAAGAAAACAGAGCAGACTACACCTTTCTTGATTATCTGGTGGATGAGCAGAAGCACATCAGCTTATAGAGAAGCAGAGATGTAGGTGGTCTGGCCCAAAGATTTTTTAGCACCTACTGATGTGCTACGATCTCAGCATCCCTGAGATGCTGCAAGGAGCTGGAAACCTTTGTGTGCAGGCAGGAATGTGCTCAAAAGGCAAGAGTGAGCCCAGGACTCCACCAAGGCAGCATCAAAGCTGAACATCTGTTAAATGTGAGATGCCTCTGGGGAGGGTTACAATAGAAAATGTGAGCCTGGAAAGCTGGAGGAGATGCCATGCTCAGCTCTTCTGGCAAGGAATTGTAGTAATCTCCTGTAGGGATGGGGCCCTTTGGTCTTGGCCTTCACAGGAGTTCTGGCAGGCACATGGTCTGAGGCAGTGCTGAGGTGGGAGACACGCAGCAGCCTTACTGATATCCATGTGTGTTGATGGAAAGCTGTCTGTGACCAGGGAACACTGAAACAAGGCAGACCTGGCCACAGCAAGTCAGATCTGTTCTGCTGCCTCTGAATTGGTGAGGGGTGAACTGTGGTGGGGGTAAAACAGTGGGAAGGAGGTAGGTGAGTTTGCAGCAAGGCTTGTCCCCTCGGAAGAGTTGTAGCTCAGATTCTCTTCACATCAGCAGCCAGGAGTGGCTACCCCCAGCCAGGGCAGAGCATCTGCTGGGGCCTTCCCTGCTGCCAGCCAAAGGATGCTTTCCATGATGGGCAAATATGAACAAGCAGGGTGAGACTGGCTCTGCTATGAGGTGAAAGCGTGATGGGTGAGCAGCACGTGGGTTGCAAACCACTGCCTGCCTCATTCACTGGGGACCTGACCTCCAGGGAGTCTATGGTAGTCATGGAAAACCTGAGGCACCTCTACCTTGAAACAGGCTTAACTTTTTTCCTTGATTACACACTCGCCTTCCACTGGGTCTTGTGGTAGCCAAGCTGTGCCATGCTGGATGCCCTTGCAGCTCAGCTGCCTCTCTGGTTGGAAGGGAAGGCTTTGTAGGAGCTCTTCTTCAGAGTTCTTTCCCCAGAAAACTCCATCACTCTTCAAAAAATCTGTTTGAATGGGCTCAGTGGGATAAAATGTTACAAGAAGGGGAATGCTGAGCAGATGCAGCTCTTGCTTTGGTTTTAATGGCCTTAAGAAGCCATACTAAAATAAAAAAAGGAATTGTTTCCAGGAAAAGTTTTCCAAAGTCTCAGCTTGATTTCCTTTCCAGTGTCATGAAAACTGTTCTTTGATAAAGATTGTAATTAAAAACCCCATCAGTCTTATCTTTTCTCTGATTAGTTTTAATGCTGTAAATCCAGAGGAGGAAGGGGACGCTTAAAAAGCAAATGTCTGTATTTTCTCATATAAACATATCATTCTCAGGAAGACACTTTCTTCTTTGACAAGGGTCTTTCTGCTGGAAAACCATTGCTTAGCTTTGCCCTGACAACCCAGGGACAGTAAAACTTGTCAGCATAGAGAAATTGAGTGGCCAGGCTGGAACTGGATAATGTTGGTATTAAGAGGGCAATTGTCTTTCTAACTTGGCCGTGCCAAGCAATCCCCTCCCATTCTCCTGATCCCCCTTCAGAGCTGCTGGCTTGTGGCACATTTCTTTTCCTAGATGTCACCTTGGGGTTTTTTTCCCCCCCGCCTCCCTGGATTACTAGGATGCTTGGACTAATTTCTGACTGTGGTATTGCAGATGTGAATGGGCTGGGCTGCATTTTTAGGATCTGATTCAAAGCCCACTAAAGGCAGGAACAATTTGCTGTTGATGTCAGTGGTCTCTGGAGCAGGCACTGTGTAACTGCTAATTTTTATTCCAGGCAATTGCAGTTAAAAGGAGTGAAGTAAACCCCACCACATTTTATTTTGAAAGTAAAGTGCTCGGCCGGGGTCCACTGGCTGCTGAGCAGCCAAACCAAGGATACTACTTAAGCCAGGGTTTTGCACCCTGGTGCAAAGTGTGCCTTCTTCAACCTGGCAACTCTCTGGTTGCTCCTGTCATGTGTCCTCTCCGTGCTGTGGGATGATGGTCCCCACCGCGTGACCCATGGATCCCACACCCTGCTTTTGAGCACTGTGGGGTTACACGGAAATGTGCTGCTTTTGGGGTTGCTCAGGGGCTTTTTCCCTGCCTTTGGAATGCTTTAAATACCCTTGTAATTACAGGAAGCTCAAGGAGAAACAACCAAATGCTCAGTCTTGTGACAAAGTCACAGACACCAGAGAGCTGCCAGGGGAGCAGGACCCAGGAGCAGTTTGTTAGTAAAAAATGTATGTATAGGTACAGACATGTGTACATATTCCCATTGTGGGGGCCAAGCTACAAAGAAGGAGCTGCTAGGGAAGGTGTGTGAGATTTGGGTGGCTGTTTCATTGGGAAGATTTACAGACTCATTGGGACCAGACCTTTTATTTGACTTTCCTTGGGCTTCATCTAAAAGCTAACAGGATTTTCTTTTCCACCAACTTCCGTGGGCTTTGGATCAGGATCTTTGAGCCTGCAGGGTTATCTCAATTTCCTGGAACTCTTTCACTGTTTGAATTTGCTAAGTATATTTACTGCCAGGCTGCTTTCTTCTTTAACTCCCGCTGGCTGATTGCAAAAACTTTTTGTTCCCGGCAGCTGCTGGTACAGGAGCGGCGTCGCTCTCTCAAAATTGGCTGTGCATGTCCCTGGGTGTCCCCTTCTCCAGCTGGCCCCACGTAAATCTTCAAGCTTCACAAGATCCACTGTGGACTTGCCCCTTGCAAATTATTTGGTGCAGTTAGAGAAGGTTCAGCAGCATCAGGCAACATTATCAATATTTTTCCTTTCTTTTTGAGCCTCAGACAGCCTTTCACAAAGATATAGGCTCCCTGGAAGAGATGTTTGCTCTGAGTTTATTGCCTGTTTATTTGTTTGGTCACATGAGGAGGGCAGAACATTCAGCTGGCCGAATTAACAAATGTAGCCTCATCAATACACTTAATGAATAAATAAACATGGGTAAATCAAATGTTCTGGTTGGCTATTATTAAATGAGGAAAATTTTCTAGCAAAAGCCCTGACTGTAGGTGTTCAGCACCTTCTGACGAACAGAAGAATGTGGCCTGACATTTAAAAATAGAGGAACCTAAACTGAGGGGGTAGTTTGGAGAGCAGAAGCTGGTGCAGGGATAAATCTCAGACACTGTGGAACCTGTGGATCCTCCTCCTTGGATCCCCATCAGATGCTGGAGAGCCGTCACTGGAAACACGTCTCTTCCACCAGCAGCACAGGTGGTTTGAGGAAGGTGTATGGTTGAGGTTGGTGGATGGTTGAGCAAGGCTTTGATGGTCACAAGAGTGCCCTCAGTAATACCCACAGACTTAGGTTTTGGAAAAAAGTCTGTGACTTGCTTTTCCACTTGAACTCGGGCAGGTTGACAAGTACCTGTTCTTGCTTTTTTAGGCATTGATGGAAACGTGGCACTTTTAGGAGAATGCATCTCATCCAGGAGTCAAAGCAGGTCTTTAGAATACAAATAGGAGTGGAGGCAGCAATGCAGACAAGCTTTACATTGTATTTCTCTCCAGTACACAGAGTCAAAGTACAGCTTGCTCTATAAATATACATGTGTGTGTCTAACCAGGACAGCTGAGAAGAAGTCTGAGAAGTGTAACTCCCTGCCCTCTGTTAAGTTTTAAGCATGTGCTGCTATGTCAGAGAGACCCCAAAATATCTTATTTGAAAGGATTCACTGCAGGGGCTTTTAAAGGTAATCTTTGCACATATGGCACATCTAAATGTTTGGATTTTACAACATGTTGTTCTTTATAAGCTCTTCCCAGAGGTTAATTAGGCTGTATGAAGAGATTTACAAGAGTCTCTGCCCCTGGCAGTGGAAATGGGAAGCACTTCTGCTGGCTGGGAGGGATCCATGCTCAGCTCCCGGGAGGAATGAGCATGCCAAAGGCCATTGTGCACGGGACAGCTCTGCTGTGTCAGAGCACTTCAAACTGACCAGAGTCATGGTGACCTGATTCCCAGCTTTCCCACTCAACCTCCTTTGCTCCAGTTTTACTTTTAAGGCCCTTGTCAAATACCAAATAACATTGCCCCTTGCCAAGGCAACTGCAGGCCAGAAGTCCTCTTTTAGTGTGAGCTGAAGTGCTCAGGGCCATGCTGGGAGAACAGAGCCCAGGTGTGAGTGGCTGGGGATGTGCCTTCCCCTCCAGGGTAGGTTTTGTTCCAGCACACCTGAAAAACAAGGAGTTAGCAGCGAGGTGTCAGGCCAGGCTGGAGTCACTGGTGTGTGAGGTGGTGCAGGAGTATCCAGGAAACTGAAACGTGAGGAGCAAATGAGCCAAGCACAGGGATGTCACCAGCAACCACCCTGGAGTGCCAGTGTGACAGTTGTGACAGTGGGGGGACATCAGAGACACCTCTGGCAAACCTGAAACTGGACTTTGAATTCCTCCCACAACTTCCAGCTTCTCCCTGCACACCCAGAGACCTTCCCTAAGTCCCAAACAACATGTTTTGACACTCCAACACGAGCCTTCACATTGTGCTGCTGCAGCAAGATTTGGGGCTTGCTTTGACCCACATTCAGCAACAGGTTCAAGCTCCTCACCTGGCCAAAATGTCAGCCTGGCACCTGGATGTAATTGTAAATGTACTTGGAGTGTAGTAGGGTTTTTTTATTGGGGTTTTTTTTTTGTTTGTTTGTTTTTGGTTTTGGTTTTTTTTTGCTAATATAAAGATCCGTTTTCTGCTCTGAGACAGGATTCTGAGTACAAAGTGTTGTGTGCAGCCAGAGAGCACAGCATGTTCTTGGACAGCAATGTGCAGGTACATGGCTCTGCTCTAAGGAGACTAATTCAGAGCTAGGATTTACCTTGGCATTATTCAGTGCCACCTCACACACAGATTTAAACCCAAGCCTGAGGTTTCCAGCTACATTTTTTGGAAGAAGAACTGCTTAAACAATTAAAAATTTAAAAATTTTTCTCTTTTTTTTTTTTCTTTTTTTCTTCTTTTTCTCCTCCTTCTCTAGATAAATAACCATCCCTAGGTGTGTTTATTTTAGAGACCTTCTGATATATTTCAGTGCTGATATGGCAGATCCCAGGACATTTAAAGTAAGTTTTTTTTCTGCAGAGACAGGGAAGGGCTGTTGGCCCTTTGCAAACTCCTCTTAGCAACAGTGGGTGTGTGTTGGATGCCTGTACCCATCAAGAGAAATTCACTCTAGGATTCATGTGGAGTAGGGGGCTTGAAGTGATATGGAAATAAAGGTTGAACAAAATGCAGGTGGAAGGCTTGGCTGCTTTTTGCTGGTGCACACAAGCAGAGGAATGAGCACTGGGATGGGAGCTGTGTTAGCCTAGGTGGTGTTGAGCTCAGACAGTGAAGGTTTCTGTCCCCCCCCCCCCATCAGACCAGAGGGATGGCTTCCCGTCTCCCTTCCACTGCTGTCTCACAGGTCAGTGCCACCTTCCGTGGGTGTCCCTTTGGCGTCTGTGGGCTGGAGAAACATTCAAACAGGACAAAGGGAAAAAAATTGCAAGTTAATTCTTTTTTTCCCCCACATAAAATTTGGAGTGATGAAGGGAGAAGAAAATTCTATATTCTGTGAAGGGGTTCTTCTCCTCCAGAAAAATATGACAATTAGAGAGCGTATTTTTTCATGGAACAGAAGAAAAAACCCTTCAGCTCTTGGCTTTCCCTTCATGGCTCTTCATGTATTTTGCAGTACCTTCATGTATTTTGCAGTACCTCCAAGTGCATCCCAACCTCTGACTCTGGACGTGGCTCACACTTTCTCCCTGTGGCTCCTGGCTTCAGTCAAGGAGAAAAGGCATTGCACAGGTTTCACTTGGAGGTGTGGGGGAAATAGGCAGAGGAGCCTTGGGAACGGAGAGCCACAACCAGGGAAGCCTGTCCTCAGCTGAGGTGTGTATCTTCTAAGCCAGAGGCACTTTGTGGCTTTTTATTTAATGCTGAAAGTGCACTGCACTGCTGTCCTCTACTCATGCTCTGTAGCACTAGCATCCCCAAAATACCTTAAATTCTCTATCTGGGGCCAAGCCTTCAAAGCTGGAAACTGTGCTTGTTCCTGGCTTGTTAGGAGAGCCTTCCTGGGCTGTTTTCAGTTGGATTACTGTTTCCAGATGTTAAGTCAGGCAATGAGCATGAATCCTGCTAAGATCATCCATGAGATGTGGGAAGAGTTCCCTTGATAGAGCCAGTGACTGCCCCATCCTGCTCTGCTGGCAGTGGAGCAAGACAGGCTGCACGTCCCTGAACTGCTTCAACCCTTCTCAGCTGATTTTCCAAATTCTGATGAAGTTTCTTGCTAAGCTCCCGAGTCACATAAATTTGCATCCAGCCAAACTTTCAAGAGAAGCATGAATTTTTCTGGACCTAAAGCCAGTTTGGAGATGGGAAGAGGAGGACAGTCCTCCATCCAGTGTGGATGGAGAGGGTCTGGAGGGAAAAGGTCCCAGGGTTTTTTTCCTTGCCCAGATGGAAATGCCCTTTCTTCCAAGCTGTGCATAGCCCTGGTCCTTCAGCCTGGGCACAGGGACACCACGCTGCACAGTGAAGGATTAGGTAGTTTCCTTCCCTCCTCCTCTGGAAGGTGTTTTGATTAGCATAACCATTGTGTTCCCAAATTAGCTTGGTTCCCGATTTGCCCTCAGGCTGGCTTTTCCTGTTACCAGCCTGCCCTGGCACAGGGATAGAGGTTTCCACAGTAGCATCACAGCACATATCTGGACAGATCTAGGCACACTCAGTCCACCAGCTCCCTTTCTGAGTAACCTTAGGCTGATGCTGAGGCTACAGAGAGCTGGTCCTACAGCCCTGCAGGTCACCAGTGCATGGAAAACCCCAAACAACCCAAAATGTTTTGGTGAGGTTTGGGGGGACTGTGGTGTGTGCTGGATGGAGACCAGCAGCAGACAGGACATGGGTGCATCCCGCTCCCTTGTCGTTGTGGCAGAGGGAATGTTAATTTCTGGCACAGGCCAAGGTGCACATCCCTGGTACCTCCAGCCATCCTAAAAGGGGTCTGAGCCTGTCGAGCATGTCCTCTGCCAGTCACTCACCTGTTCCTGCTTTCCTCCTGCCAGGAATTGTTCTCAGCTGAAACAATGCAAAGTTCTGGGAAAGAATTAACAGGGGAATGCAAAATATTTTCCAAGTGCCAACAAGACAGACACACACACACAGAGAAAATAATCACAGAGGCCCCTGATTTAATGGCTCTTGAGTGCCACAGAGAACAGGAGCTGCTTGCATGAAGCTACTGGTTGGCAGATCTCTTTGGTGTCAAGCCTTATCCATAGAAGATACATCTGGGGGTCTGAAAGGAGGTGGTTTTAACACTCCTTCACTGTTGGCTGAGCCACAGGGGGTGGTGTAGCTGCACAACCCTCCCTCTGTGGAGATGAAGCTGTTCAAGTAAATTCTCCCAGAGAACACATTTAAGTTCTGCGTAAAACATCTCCAGTGAGGGATGGAGGAACAGATGAAGCACACAGATATTTGACCTTGTCCCATTACAAACCACATTTGTCATCATGCCTTGAGATGGCCAAGAGCAATATTCCACCAATTTCAGATGGTCTTCCACCTGAATGGGAGCTCAGTTATGGCCATGAGGGCAGAAGGAAGGATGCCACGATGAGGCCAGCGGGCAACATGGGAAGTTGGTGGAGAGGAAAAAAAGAGGTTCCCTTCTCAAACTCTTCATCAGCTGATTTAACTCCAAGCTCTTTACCAATCTCCTTCTCTAACAATACTTCAACTGTTGGGGACCCAAAGTTGAACTCAATGAACCTTTGGCTTCTGGTGACTGCCTGCCTTGCACTTGGCAGCATTTGGGGCACCTCACAGAGCACAGCTGTCAGGAGAGGGGAACAACAGAACAGAGATCTAAGGCGTGAACACCAGGAAAAAAAGTGTTATTTTGCAAACACCCAGGGCAAAGCCCAGCTGCTGAGACACAGGGATTTAGTGTCTGCTGGGAACTGGGCTGTCCCACTGGGCTCTGGCTGCTAGCCACCGATGTGGGGTCATCCTGCAGGTCCTGGTTCATATTTCATATTCCAGTGGTATTTTCCAATCCCATGAGGAGTTAGGTGGAAAAACAAGGAGGACGTGTAGGAGGTACACCCTGCTCCAGAAGTAAATCCAGCTGTGGCACAGTGCTATTTTGTAAGCCAGGCCTCAGCTGTGCCATTGCAGAAACATGGGTGAGGAGGGATCCAGAAGCTCTTGCCACCGTGTCCCTGCATTTTGCTCTGCTGCAGCATCCACCTCTAATTTCCATCCCTGGAGCCGCTGCTTATTAAACCCAGACCAGCAAGGGCTGGCAAGGCACGCAGGCTGGGAGGAACCGCCAGGGAGCCAAAGGGAGGCCAGACAGACTGAGTCCTTCTTTTATGAAAAAGGGGAGGCTGCTTCCAGAGTCTTCAAAAGGATTGAGTGTGGATGTGGTGCAGCTTGGAGGATCAGCCTGGCCAGGAGAAAACGCAGCATCACATCCACAGAGCAGGCAGCAGCTGAATCTGGAGCAAGGGGCTGCTCTGCTCTTGCCCCTACCAGGTTTTTGGTGCATTTCTGCAGCAAGAAGCATTCCACAGTGGGAGTGACAGGGGGATAAGCACCTCTACTCCTCCACAAGGGCACCACCACGGCTAGGCAGAGCTCCCCGCTCTCCTGTAAGAAAGCACGAGCTTGTGCCTGTCCGTGTGCTCAGCCACAGCCTGGATGTGGATCTCTTGGGGATGGCACAAAGCACTTGGTCACAGTCCTGGGTGGCTCCCCAGGTGGGATTTCATGGTCATCTCTGCACAACTGAGCCTGGAGCTTCAGAAGGAGCTGGGTTGCGGGGGACCTCAGGGAGTCCTGCAGACCTTGTGGCAGTGTTTGTTTAATGACTGCTGTGCAGAGCTAAAAATACCCCAGCTATGGTTAGGCATTCAGGATAGCTAATACACCCAGTGGAAAGATTTGGAGCTGTTCCAGGGCTAAACAACAGCTTCTTCACCAACAGCCAAAGACTTGTGGATGCAAAAATAACTGGAAACTGAAAAACTTGAGCTGGAGCAAGCAATTTTCAAACTGAACCCAAAAAAAACTTTCTAGTAGTGAAGACGACCATGGAAAATTGTCAGCACTTTGGTTGTTTTAACAACAGACCTCTGGATTTAGGCTGGATTCCGTCTCTGGGCAGGAGTTGGGAGAATTTAAGGAGAATTTAGTATTTAGGGGAATGCCTTCATTATGAAGGTGAAATCAAATTACACTGATAATATGTTAACCCAGTGGTCTGGATGAACAGCATACGTGCAGAGGGAAACACCATGATGGGAGGTATCCACTTGATGTCCCATAAAGTGAGGGCAAGAATAGACCAACGGTGACCGTGGGTGATGGGAAGAATGCTATGGAATGAGACAGCTTCCAGCCACACTGGAACAGGGGCTGGGGAACAGAGGGCAAGCAAGGGTTTCAGACATCTGCCTACAGACCCCAAACACAGCTGGGGAAGGAGCAGAGGGAGCAGCCCCCTGAGCACATCTGTGCCATGGTGGCAGAGGACACCCAGGCTCACATTGCAGCTCTGTCTGCCTGGGGTTTCACCCCACACTGTGCATTTCCCCATTGCTCTGCCCTCATCGTTCCATGCTGAAGCAGAGACTCAGCTGTTCCTTTGGCTGGAGGTGGAGGGAGTGAGCCCAGCTCCCCATGGCCCGAGTGCTTGGCTGGGGCTGTGCGTGCCAGTTCCTGCCCCAGGGACATGCTCAGTGTCTTGCTAAGAGAGCTTGAGAGAGCCCAGCCTCGGGTCTCTCACACCCAGCAGGCACGAGAGAGCACCCATGGTCCCCCAGGATGCTCATGGCAAGGAAGGGCTGGAAGGGGAGCCTGGCTGCATGCTCCACCACAGATGTAGCCAGGGAAATGGGGACTCCGAGGACTTGGCACATCAGTGCTGTTCAGCCCCTGCATTCCTCCATCCAAGTGCTTTGGTTCAGAGAAGATCCCTGGGGAGTCTAATGAGCTGATGATCCCAGGTGGACTGAGGCAGGGATGGATCCCAAACCTTTACGCCTTTGCTTGGAGGTGTCATGGCCATCATGGGTTTTCCCAGCCCAGGTCCAGCTCGAAGTGGGGAACCCTGCCCTGACCCAAAAGAAAACAAAAAGAGCATCCAAGTCCTCATGAGTGCTGAGAAGTGTTTGTGCCCATTTCAGGTCCCCTTGCAGAAGCTGTGTTATCATAATTAGGTGAAATGTTTCTCCATTAGCATATATTTCCTCTTCTCCCACCACATCAGCCCTCATGAAACAGTCACTTATTCTCCCCTTGTGTCGAGATGTACCAGGCTGCGGGCAGGACCTGCTGCCCTCCCCAGCCTGGCCTCAATAGCATGGCTTGTTCTCCGTGCAGGGGGTGACAACCCAGTGGCAGCTGATGTAAATCCCAGGAACACCGCTGAGAGCAGCCCCAATGGCCACCCCCTGAGAAGATCTGGACACTGAAATGCAATAACGTTGATGTGCCAAGCCAGGAGACTGGAAGGTCCCAACAGCCTGTGCTGTGATGGTGAATTATCACTCCCTCACAGACACTTCTTTAATAGATTCCTTTCTTACTCCACAGCCAGTGCAGAAGCTTGGTTGTGCACCACAATGTGGCCAAGGAGAATGCAGAGCAGGGAAAGAGACGACTCTGAGCTTGGCTGAAGGTATGGAGGCACAGGAGACATATTCCCGCACAAGACCAGACCTTTTGTCTGTTTTGGGATAAAAAGTGTAGCCAATGCCACCTGTGTGTTACAGAGCAGGCAGCAAACCTCTGCTCTGCCAGACCAACCCTTTTCTCCAACCCTCACACTCCTGCTTGGTTGGGCGTCGGGGTGTTGGTTGGTTTTGGACGCACGTTCCTGGGGAGATGGGGCTCAGATGGTTCTCATGTTTTTATTACAGGCTGCCAGGGTGCAGCATCTCCTGCAGATACTCTGGATCTTCTCCAATGGTTCAGCCTAGCCGCTGGTTCTGATGTGAAGGGAGTCCTTTCTGACCCACTTCCAGACAGAAAACTCCCTCTGGTGTGAACAGGCACTTGACTGATACATCTTGCCGTGGGAGGTCACAACCAGGCCGGGAGATGCACAGAAGACATGTGCCAAGTGGACAGCTCCCATCCCGCGTGGCACTGGCCATCGTGGCCATGGCTTTCTCCCTGTCCTGGGACCCGCAGGCTGGTGGGGATGGACCAGTCCCAGCGCTGTTTAACCACACAACGTTTGCAAACCCTGGAAAAAGCCTTCCGCTGAGGGCTAGGCATCTTTTGGGTCCAATCTGCTTGCTGGTGCTCACACCCAGCCCTTGAAGAGGGTCCCCAGCACGGAGCAGCCCCCCTACCACTGGCTGGGAGCTCTCCGGATCCCCCACCCACCCTCTCCCCGCC
>WAAG01070172.1:0-24072 GCA_013390105.1 Tichodroma muraria | reverse complement strand
CACTCGGCGCTCTCGAAGTGGGCTGGGACCCCCGAGCCGCGGCCCCGGCGCGGAGCCGTGTCCCGCGGAGAGCGGGGGGATCCCGGCCCGGGGTCCGGTCCGTGCGGCGGGGGCCGGGCGGATGAATGGCCCTGAGCGCGGAATGGCGGCGTGTGCGGGCAGGGCGAGGTCCGGGCCCTGCGCTGCCCCCGGCCCCGAGCGCCGCCGTCCTGCCCCAGCGCCGGCCGGATGACAATTGCTAATCTCATTAACCGCGCTTACAGAAGGTCCCGGCGCTCGGGCCGCTGTCCCTTGTCCGTTTTCTTTCCTTAACTAAGCGCCCCCGATTGAACTGTGCTGGAGACCCCCAGCAGCGCGGAGCTTTTAGACAGAGGCATCGACCCCATGAGCGGAGACTCCCGCCCACCGTGGGGTCTCGCCAGCCGGGACATGAGCAGCCTTCTCGCTGGTCTGCCCTGCTCCTCGCCCTGCCGGGGAAGCGGTCTAGCGGAAGAGCGTGTGCTGCACACGTGGCTGAGTGGGATCGAGAAGTGTCCGCGCTTGGAATGCCATGTCTCACCTTCGTCGAAGCGTCAGCGGGAAATGGCTGGAAGGAGTCGAGGCTACCTGGGATGTGAGCCCCAGGGAGGAGCTCATGAGGACCAGCAGTGAAATGCCTCTTCGGCCAGGGAGGGGAGAGAAAATTTCCAATAGCCTCTGCAGAATTTAGTCAAGCTGCAGCTGTGTTGTGGTGCTGTTACACTCTTCTCCTATATATACATGTATTTTCTGCCTGTTTTCTTACTCCTGGACTCAGGAAGGGAGCTGGCAGCGCTGCTGGCAAGCACAAGCCAGCTGGCTGCTGCTGCCAGAGCTAATGGAGCACTAAGACACGTTCAATTAAGTCGAGCTATAACTGTTGATGATGGGCTGGTGGAGTAGCACATGCTGCTGGGAGGCTGGAAGTGCACAGTCACACAGAGAATGTGTTTAAACAGAGGCTACTGGCAACGTGGGCAGGATCTGCTCATGGTGTGCAGGCTTTTCTCGTTTGTTTTTAATTTTTCTCTCTATTGCAACAGGGCAGAGAGAAAAACTCCAGGAGGAGTATCTGGTGATTGTTTTTTATCTGCTGGCAGTGCTGTTGCTTTCTCCTGCTGCTGCGCTGCCCTGCTGTTCACAGGATCAGGCCTCCCAGTTCCCTCGTCCTTGCCCTTTCCCTCCTCTCATTTAAGCTGCTGGGATATGTAGAGGAGGGATGCTGCAGGTGCATTCATGGGCAGGCACTGCTGTGGGTTATGCAGAGCCCGTCTGTGGGAACCCAGTTCTCTCTCTGCCCTCTGAGCCCTCATCACCCCTCCTGCATTGCTCTAAATGGAGATGCCACCTTGACACCATGGCAAAGTGGAAGCCTTGGGTTGCAGGGGGGACAGTGTCCTGCTTGCAGAGAGCATCTATTCCTATCTGCAGCACCTGTTGACACCAGGAGGAGATAACATTTCCTTTGGCTGTGGAAAGAAATAAGGTTTCTGTAGTTACTGCACAGCCTGACTCTTCCACTGCTCCTGCCCACCTGCTGCATGGCCTGGGTGATTTAAACCAGGGTTGGTGGAGGGCTGGGTCTTAAAGATGCTGAATTCCCGTGGATTTCATGTATGGCCACAGAGGGGAGGACAGGCTGAACAGGTGTCACGGGTCCAGCCTGGTTTTTGACGCAGCTGTCAGTGACAAATGTGACCACAAGACACTGAGCATGGCTCTGGTGCTGTCATGTCATGTGTCTGTGGGTTGGTTCATCCTGGAGATTGTTTAGTGCTGAAAAAACCAGCAAGGCTGAGTACTTTTCTGGTTCTGCTTCCTCAGGGCAAGTTGGTCTTCCGCTCAGGTCAAAGAGAGGTGGCTGCATGTGCAGGGAGGTGAGGGAGGTCAGGTCTCTTGGGCTGGTATTTTGGGAAGCTTGATGGAGAGTCAGAGCACAGCATTTCAAGCCAGCTGCTTTACATGAGAAGGCCAAGTGAAATATCAGTTGTCCATCTTATTCCTGTTCTGATGGTGGAGAGAAGCTTTACCTGGACAAGCTGTTTTGGGGAAGGAGCTTGTGTATGGAGATACTTGATGATTTCTGCTGTTTTGGCTGGGAGAGGAGTGGAGGATGCTCCAGAAACTTCATGGAAGTCAGTGTGCTCAGTGTTGGATGTGAACTCAAGTTTTTGAGCATGGACTCTGATAACTGCTGGTGTCCACCCACCTCTTGGGCACACAACCCTCTCCAAGCAGATGGAAAAATGATGTCGTAGGAGTGACGTCCCATGGAAGACCAGAAGCTACAAAAGGGAGGATCCTGAAGTCTTTGAGTCTCTTCAAAGTGTGGCTGTCAGGCTGAACATGTGAGACTACCTTTGGTGCCCTGTTTTGCTATGTCCTGGCTAAGACTTTGTCCAGGTGGGAAGCATGGGGGGCTTTCCTGCCAAAGGGCACACGTGCTTGTGAGGGGGATGGTGTCTTGCTGTGCAAACTTCCAGCCCTTGGAAGGGCAAAGGTGCCAAGGTCAGGAAATGTCACAGCAGAGCTTCTCTCCTGGCCGCCAACACCGTGGCATAAGTGCTTCTGGCATCTCTGCACCAAGAAGTTCCTGAAGGAAGACTTCTCCTTATCCCCCAAATGCCAAGGCCTGCCTGGCTTGATTTAAGCTGTGTGGCTGTCTCTGCGCCCTTGGAGAGATGGGCTCTTCCCGAACGAGTTGTTGGGCTGGTCGTGCTGAGTCCCGACCACAGGAGGAGCCCTACAGGTAGAACTCCCTCCTCGGAGTCAGCACCGGGGCTGCGGGGCACGAGCCTTGGGACAGGACCAAGGTTTGCTGCTGGCAGTGATTGCTTCCTGGCTGGCACCTCTCACTCCTTCCTGTGGATTTTCTGCCGGCACATCTGTCCTCGGGAACAGCGTGGGGTTCCCTTGGTCGAGCATCTCTGCTGCTTTCAGGAGTTCTGGCAGCTGCCGTGGCTCTTTTTGCAGGTCCACAGCTCCTGAGTGCTCTTGGCTGCTTTGCTCCTGCATTGCCTTTGGTCTGGAGGGGGTTGTTGTGGTGCTTTTCTTTCACTAGGAAGGATTTTAGTGCTCATTTACATCCTTATCTCACCTTGGCTTTAAAGCAGGAGGCAAGGTACAGGCAGCTTTTACTGCAGCCTGTGGGACTGGGTGAGGCTCTTTGCAAAGGCGAGAGGGTATGGAGCTCTGGAAGGTCTTCGGGGAGGTGAGGTGTGGGGCAGGCACATGGCTCTGGTGCTGTGATGCCACATCCAGCACTGCCATCTCACCCACCTCACCACCCCTGTCTCTGCCCTCTCATCCATCCTCTGTAGTGGAGATTGGGATTTCTTCCCCCATTGCTGTCCCCTTTGTGCTCCATCAAGCTGCTTTTCAGGGTGACAGTACCAGCTGGTGGGGTTGGAGCGCATTTGTTAGCACTTGGGGATGCCCTTGCCCCAAGCTGGAGTGATGGATTTTTATCTAAATTTGAAGCCAGAGTGCTGTGAGGTCAAGAAGGGCTTATTTTTACAAATATGTTGGAGTTGCTGGGTGAGGAATGTAGGTCACCTTGTTCTGCCCCTAAAACAGCTCTTGGGTGCTTTGGTGTAGCCCTAAATCCAGCACAAGATTGTGGGTATGTGTTCTCCAGCCCCACTTTTTATTTACTGCCAGGGAGAGTAAATCCAGTCCTTTTCACCCTATGGATTAGGAATTATCTATCTGTCCTGGTTGGGACCACCCCAAAGCAGTGCTCCCTAGTCAGGAGGCAGTGACTTAGCACCAGATGTGCTGGGATAGAGTGGGCTGAGGCCATTTAAGTGCAGAATGGCCAGGGTAGATAGAAATAGTAATAAGTGATGCCTGTAGTATCAGCTGGGTTCTCCAGCGGTGCCCTGGGGTAGAAAATTGGCTCTGACGGGGGAGGCTGGTTCCAGCTGGCATGGAGAGCCCTCCTGATTGCCAGCTTCTCTCTCTGCTGCTTTACCTGGAGTGCTTGGAGAGTGGGCAGGGAGAGCTGGGCTGCTGGTTAGAACTTCCTTTCCCAGGCAGATTGTGTGTCTCCAGTGGGAGATTTGCAGCTTCACCCAGCTCTGCAACCCCTGCTTGGGTGCTGGAGATGAGTTTTCACTGCACTGTCTCCACCTCGAGCAGCTTTGAGCTGCAGATTGAAGTTTGCTGCTCCAGCTCTTAGAAAGGAAGGCTCTTTGAGGTGTCTCCCAGCAGTCACTGATGTTTTAAAAGATGCTGATCTCCTTAGTTTTATTCTTATTTTTGTCTCCTCCCCTTCCAGCCTCTCCCTCCCTCCTCAACCCACAACCCCTTAAAGAGGAAGTTGGATAATGTCAGCAGTTAAGCGTGGGGATGAGAACTCCTGGTAGCTGAGGACTTTCTGCATTTTGCTCGTTCTGTTTTGATTAACAATGATGAGGAACCACAGCCTCCATGGCGACTCCTGGAAAGTGTCCCTTCTCAGATTAACTGGCATCTGGGGGATCGTGAACCACCTCAGAGCCACGTGGAAGTGATGCCTTGGTGGATGAAACGCGTGCATGGACCAGCAAAGATGGGCTTTGAAACCAGGGCAGATTCAAATAGCCATTAAGAGGAGTGGAGATAGCAGCATTTTGCCCCAGGTGTGGCTGGACCCTGCCTGCCAGACCTCAGAGAGGCAGTGTGGTCTCTGCTGCCACTCAGCAGCAGTATATAGCTGGCAAAGGGAAGAGGGAAGGGCTGCTGCAAAGCTTCTTCCTTGCAGGGGGATATTTTATTCCAAAGATGACACCTGGATATGCACCTGGATGCAGTGAAAAAGCCCAGGTGCTTCAGGGAAATCCCAGATTCTGGCCAACCTGCTCCCAGCAGTCTGAAAATGGGCTCTTACTGCTGCAGGTATGGCTTAGGGTCATACAAAACCACCTCATTGGATGTAGAATGAAGCTCATGGCTGTCTCTGATTGCATCCCTGTTTTTTAATTCCTTCTCTTCGGTTCTCTGGAGATGAAATTTAGTAACTGAGGTACAACTGGACCCCTGTGCATAGGCAGTGTAGCAGAGGAGCACAAACTCAGGGGTGTGCAGGCAGGTCAACCTGAGCTGTGTGAATCTGGAGTGTTCCTCTTCCCAGTGCCTGGTGCCATTGGAAGGCACAGATGCCCATGTGAAAATACTGCTTAGAAAAGCCATTGCATTTCTTTCCTCCCCTGCTGCTCCTAACTATTGTCCTGGTGTCTTGCAGGCACAGGAGAGTGAGGCAGGATGGATGTGTACGACCCTCAGACCCTGGGTGTTATGGTCTTCGGAGGCTTCATGGTGATCTCAGCTGTCGGGATCTTCCTAGTGTCCACCTTCTCCATGAAGGAGACATCTTACGAGGAAGCCTTGGCCAAGCAACGCAAGGAGCTTGAGAAGACCCAGCAGCAGAAATTAGAGAAAAAGAAGAAAGAGAAAGCAGTAGAGAAAAAAGGAAAAGCAAAGAAAAAGGAAGAAAAGCCGAATGGAAAGATCCCAGAGCAGCAGCTTGCTCAGGAAGTGATGGACCCTCCCAAGGAGGTGGTTCCTGAGCCTGCTGTGGTGCCTGAGCCTGTAACAGTTGAGGCTCCCATTGCAGCAGTGGCAGCTACCCCCCAGGAAAAGGAGAAACCTGTTCCATCACCTAAGGAGAAGAGGAAGAAGGAGAAGAAGGTGGCAAAGGTAGAGCCCGCTCCTAGCCCAGTGTTGGCTCCACCCCCTGTCAGCATCCCCAAAAGTTCTCCCATCCGAGAGGTGGCCCCTAAGGAGGTGCCTGTTGTGGCAGTGCCCCCGGTTGGCAGTCAGCAAAGTGCTCCAGTCATCAGCTCTGTCCCCATCAAGAAAACCGAGGCTCTTCCTGCCCAGGAGGATCAGAAGCATGATGGACCTGCCAAGAAAAAGGCTGCATCCAAGAAGAAGAGCGAGCCAGGTAAGGTCAGATTCCTCTGCCTATATCCCCTTGGTCCAGCTGGGATTTGTGTTATGGGATTTGCACATGGGAATGAATGAGAGGTGCATGTCTCTGTCCTGGGAGAGGGACAGTTGCCAAGGTGCTGCACATCTGGGTGGAAAGCCAGGATGAGGTGTTTTCCCCACAGAACCCCGACTGTTAAAAGTACAGAAGAGCTCTCCCACACTTCTACATGGAGCTGGGTCACTGCTAGTGTTTCCTCCTCCTTTGGCAGAGGTGAAGAAGGATTCTTCAAGTAGAGAGGATCGATGGAGTTTTATACTGCAAGGGATTGATCGTAGAGTAATTAGAGGGAAGTGACTTCGGGTCTCGCACAGGGAAGGGAAAACTTACCCATCATCAGTTGTGCCTCACTTGATTGACTCAGAGACAGAAGAGGTCAGGTGGTCCTGAACTCTGCAGAGTATAAAAAGGTGTAGGGAGGGGAAAATCAGCTCTCTAGCTGGATTCTTGCCTCTCATTGTACCAGTGGGAACAGTTTGGGATTTATTTTTGGTTAAGTGATAGTTACAGGCACTAAAAATGTGAGTGCTTTCAGACCTGTAGAAGGGTTCTCATGTGGACACATAGGAGAAATCTCTCAGGTGTCCTCAAAGATGTCATGTAATGTGCATAGATTTCTCTCTTTCTTTACAAAAAGAAAAAACCCAACCCACCAAACTAAAAGACAACCCTTCTTGCTGCCCTTCTGCAGCACATCCAAACCTGCTGTGCAGCCTGGCAGTTTCCACACCCACATTTTGGAAGAGGGCCTGCTACTCAGGAGGGCATTTGCAGCTGCTGGGTTTCAAAGATGGGTTAAACCCCTTGAATCTGTTCTTCTGAGGGAAGGATTTTGCTAAAGGCCATCTCCACACAGTGATGAGGTTTGGAATGATTGGAGAAAAGCTGCTCCTGGGGGTTATTGCAGGGGTGGTGTTGGGGAAACTGGAGGTGACTGGCTTGTTGTGTGCACCCATGTGAAAAACTCAGCCCTAAATCCAAGCTGTAACAGCTGAGGGAATGTGGCTGGGAGATGAACTTTTGGCATTTGTTAGGTTGGGAGGTTTTTGGATGCTCCAAACTTAGATTCCCTTGGGTATGAAGTGCCAATCCTGCATGTCCTGAAAGTGAAGAGTGATGTCTTAGCTGCTCCTGTGGGATTTTGCAAAGGAAAGCTCTTGGCAGGATTTGTGCCCTGAAGGCCAACTGCAGTTTAACCAATGTGTTGTGGTCTCTCCTCCTCAAATGCAAAGGAACAAATTATCCTGTGACCGGATGAAAATGGGTGTTCAGAGTGTTCAAGGACATGTCCTCAGCACTGAAAGAGTTGGCAAAACTGACAGGAATGGCTTGGGGTGTTTTTCTCACGTGACTCCACCTGGAGAGGGGCGGAATTCTGCTTGGTGTGTCCCTGCACACAGCAGGACTGAGCCAGGGGATGCCATGTGCTGTCCTGCAGCCCTGCAGTTGCCAGCATGAGTAAAGTGTGAGCCAAGCCTCGGGCCCTGGTTGCACAAGGGGGTGGAGCTGCCCCCGCTGCGCTGCTGGGAAGTGGCTCTGGCTGGGGACACAGACTCAGCTGCTGCCAGGGCTTGGCGCTGCCATCCCAAATGGACCTACCAGAAATCACTTGGCAGTTACTGTCACTGGCCAAACAGACTCAACTTGGGGAAAACTAATATATTCCCCATTAAAACAGATGAGAAACGGGGATTTTTTTAAAAATTAAAACAGTGCCTTCCCCCCCACCCTTATTCTCAGTCTCAACTGCACTCCTTCCCTCCTAACTTCTCTACCTCCCATCCCTGAGTGATGCAGGAGATTGGGGACCGTGGTCAGTTTATTACAGCCACTCTCTGCAGCTCTTTCCTCCTCACATCTTTCCCCTGCTCCAGTGTGGGGCCTTCCATGGGCTGCAGTCCTTCAGGAGGAACCTGTTCCAGCATGGGGTCCATTCTCTAGGGGAGAATCTCTGCTCCAACACCTGCAGCACCTCCTCCTCCTTCTTTGAATCTTGCTGCTTGGGGCATCCAGAGCTTTATATTCAAGAGATTCTGGTGTTAATGTCTTCAAGGGCTCTGGAGCTACTGGACTCCAAACTGCTTTTCCTTCTATGGTCTTCTAGGAAGATGAGCCCACTGGGCCATAGATACATGCAGGAACCCCTAAACCACTGCCTGCCACCCTCTGTGTACTGTGACCATGTGCACTGAGGTCCTACAACATCATCATGTTCCCTGATGCTCTCTGGCTTTCCCAGGTTAGCAGGGGAAGGGTAGGAGTCATGTTGCTCCCGTAGCAAAGAGCTGGAACAAATTTGGCTGGTGAAAGGTGGGAGATGACCACACTGACGCCGGCACCGCTGCGTGGAGTGACATCCTTCAGCAAAGCTGTATTTTGGGGTGGTCCAGCTTCTGGTGCCCAACATGTCTGAGCCCCCTGGCATTGGCAAAGCACTCCCAGCTCCTGCTGAGAATCTCTTACTTTGGTAGAGGGTGATGACAGACGGTGATGGCAGGTGTTGGGCCAGGCAGAGGTGACAGCTGACTCAAGGAGCACATGTGTGGTGTCATCTCCAGCACTTCTGCTGTCCTCACTCAGAGAGGTACCAAATGTGGCTCTGGAAATCTGGGTGGATGATGGTTTGGGATGGCAGCTGTGGGGTTGAAGCCAGCTGAGATGATACAGTATTTCTCCTGTTGTCCCCAGAAGTCCCAATCCCTCCTCTCTCCTCCCTAGCACCAACAGATTTGGATGGGGCCCTGTACCTGCCCTACAAGACACTCGTGTCCACAGTCAGCAGCATGGTGTTCAGTGAGGGGGAGGCCCAGCAGCTCATCGAGATCCTGACTGAGAAATCAGGAATCATCCAGGACACCTGGCACACGGTAGGGCTCTGCCAGGGCTCTGCTGAGCGTGTCTTGGAGCACGCTCAGGGAGCTGAATTTTCCCCTGAAGCAGAGGGCAGGATGTCGCGCATGTGGGGTGGAGGGGATGGGTCTGAAGGTGGTGGTCCCCTCTGATGTGCCACCCCATGCTGGCAGGCCACGCAGAAGGGTGACCCAATTGCTGTCCTGAAACGCCAGCTGGAGGAGAAGGAGAAGCAGCTCTCTGCTGAGCAGGAGGATGCAGCTGCTGCCAGGAACAAGCTGCGGGAGCTGAGCAAGGTAAGCCTTGTGTGGCCCTCCTGGTATCCCCGGTGTGGCCTCTGCTCGTGGTGGCTCTCCATGTGCCTCCTGCTCCCCACATCTCAGCCCCCTGGTGGGGCACTTTGGACCCTTCACCTGTTGGCCGTTTTCTTCCCCAAAAAGGGGAGGAGATCCCCCCCTGCCCTTCTCTCTTGGGCCTGCTCCAGTTTGGGGAGGTGCCAGTCCAAAGACTGGCAGGGTAGTGTCCATTGCCAGCCATGGGAAAAGCAGGGGAAAACCCTTTCTATAAAATATTGCAGCTTTCTTCTCCTTCAGGGAGAAAAGCAAATCCTTCCTCATTTCAGCTTCTCTGAGCTGAGATGGTGCCTTTGTAAGGAACCTGATCCTATTTACAGTGCCCTTCCCTGACTCAGCTCCCTGCCTCCATCTCTTTTTGGGTATTGGAGGCGGAACAGATCGCTGCCATGCTGAACTTGTGGCTCTCAAGTCCGTCTGCTTAATTTTTCTGCTTTGCCCCAAACATTGTGTGATGTTATTTATGCTGGGGGAGGAAAGTAAAATTCCAGGCTGTCTTACTCCTTTCTCTTAGCTGGTCCAAATTGGAACAACAGTGGCATCCAGTGGCCACAGAGCCCAAAACAAAATGTAGGAGGAAATGTAAGTGCTAAATATACTTGGGCATGGGGGCAGCAATGAAAGGGCTAAACTTTGTAGTCTGCTGAGCTAGGAGGCCACATCCTCTTAAAATGGGGAAACCTGTGCTCTGAGGACTAACTGGGGGCCTCCTTTCCTGGAAGGAGCTGGCAGCCGAGCGAGCCAAGGCGGTGGCCGTGGAGGGCAAGCTGAAGGAGCAGCTGCTGGCCCGCGAGCGGGAGATCATGGCGCTGCAGGCACGTATGCAGGCCAGCTACCAGGACCATGTCAGCGAGACCCAGCAGCTCCAGGGCAAGGTGAGCCCCAGGCCGTGCTCTGCCCCAGGCTCCTTCCTCTGCCAGGTGGCTGCTGGTGGCAGATGTGTGACCTGGAGAAGGCTGAGCTATGGGAGGGGGTGAGAGCCTCAGGGAGGGGCAAGACCCTGCAGTGCTTCTGGGCTGCGGTGCCCAAGCTTCCCCACAAACCCCTTTAAGGCTCCCCTAAACACCCCTTAAACTCCCCCAGATTCCCTCCTGAACCCCTTCAGGTCCCCTCACACCCCTCTAAGACCCACTTAATACCCCCCAAATATCCCCCCCAACCCCTTTAAGCCCCCTCCAAACCTCTTTGGAGAAGAAGCATGTTGAAACATCTTCATGGGATGTCACACCCCTGAGGGCTCTCAGCATCAGCGGACACTCCCCTGCATTGCCAGTCCCTCCTGCTCATCTCCTGGGCTTCGACAGGGGCAGCAAAAGGGCTGGTGATGGCATTAACCCCTGTTGGGCTCCTCTAGATCCGGAGTCTGCAGGAACAGCTGGAGAACGGCCCCAACACGCAGCTGGCTCGCCTGCAGCAAGAGAACTCCATCCTCAGGGATGCCCTCAACCAGGCTACCAGCCAGATGGAAAGCAAGTAAGGCTGGGGGGAGGGGCAGGGCCTGGGGCTGCCCACTGTCAGAGCCTGGCTTGGCCACCCCCTTTCCCAAAGGTACTTCTACAGACACCCCAACTAGCTGGAGGTGGAGGGGGGAATGAGGGAGAAAGAGCTTGCCAAATGGCTTTTGAGGGTGCACCAGGAGAAACAAGGATGTTCTTCCCAAGTGAAAGGGCAGGGAATTCCTCTCTCCTTTAGGGTCACCTGTGCTGATGCCGGAACCAACAGGCAGTGGAAGGGGGAGAGGGGGTCAGAAGGCACTGTGGTGTTTTTCCCCCGTAGGGGAACTCATGCTCTCAAACTTGAGAAGAAATGCAGCTGGCTCTTTGACAGCAGTGATGCTGCAGAGAACAGAGCATCTGTGTGTTCTGCCCGGTGTGTGCGGAACAAATAAGAGCTAGGTAGAAGAATTTCACGCTCCTTTTTATAGACAGTCTGGAAGAGCTGGTGATTACAGCAGGCAAATAATTACAGAGTGGACTCCAGCTGTAGTGCTTCCTCTTGTGTCTGGGACCACAGGTCCATGTCTCCTCTGCTTCATAAGAAAGGAATGTCTCCTGTGACTGAAACAGGACTTCTAAAAAGTGATTTGTTGTCTCTTTCCACCCCCTCCCTAAAGGACCAGGGTTGTCCTAGAAACAGGCAAACAAAGTTCACCATTTCAAGTCCTGTGTCAGGCCCACAGGAGGATGTGCTTCCCCCAACCAACACCAGAGAGGCTTGGCTGGCCTGTGGGCTGAAGTAACCCTGCTTCTGTTGCTACAGGCAAAATGCTGAGCTGGCCAAGTTGAGGCAGGAGTGCAGCAAGCTGATGAAAGAGCTGTCTGAGAAGTCAGAGGTGCTGCAGCAAGAGGAGCAGCAGAGGAAGAGCTGGGAGATCAAAGCGGCAGCCTCGGAGAAGCGAATCGAGCAGCTGCAGGTCGGGCAGGCACTGGCAAACCCTCTCCCCTTGCAGAGAGGCGTGGCTAGATGGCAGGGGATCCATGCACTTGGCCATGGGATGGGCTAGGAAGGAGATGAATGACCATGGCTGGGAAGGAAGCTGCCTGGCAGGCTTCCTAATTGCTATCCCCCCTCATTAACTTGTCACATTCCATATATCCCTTGTATAGCATCACCATCAGAGCCCAGGGAGCAGGAGTGCCCTGGTTGAAGCCATTCTTCTGCAGGTGCTCTCTCTCTCAAACTCAGATGGTTTTAAGCATGTTGCTCTCTCTCTCTGTAGGAGAGAGGTGTAGGACATGGAGCTTGTGGCTTTTTTGGTTGCCAGCAGGGAGTGGCTGGGTTTGGGGTTTTCAGGGGTGTTGAAAGGACACATCCCAAGCAAAGCCTCTGAGCACACAGAGGTGTGTTGCTGGCAGGCAGGCTGTACTCAAACAGGGTAGAGCATCTGCTTGGGATGTTGACAGTGCTCCTGCTTGGATCGTGCTGGGATCCTGTTAGGATGTTGCTAAGCTTTGTGCTGAGAACATTAATGCTGGTGTGGCAGACTGAGTGAGGGATGTCCCTCAGGACTGTGCTGTGGTCTCTGAATTGCTCTGGCCTCTTCAAGAAGGGGCTGTGGTAAAGGAGACCTCTATCTACACATGCCAAAATAGTTTTGGAGGAGTTCCTGGAGCAAGGGGCCTTCCATATCCTTGCTCTTAATTTTTTTATGTGCCTGAGGATGTGGCTCTCCTTTTGGTGGGCTGCATTTGGCTCCTGCTGTTTTTGCAGGTGAGGAGCAAGGAGGGTGGTGTGAGCACACAGCTGGTGTGAAGGCAGGAGCTACCTTCCTGGATCAAAGCAGGAGCTCCTAGACTTTTGGGAGAACTCCAGGGCTGTCAGCTCACTGCACACCTTAATGCTAATTGAATAAGTCACATTAGCTGGAAGACTCTAAGGTCAGGGATGTGCTTAAGGTGCTAGGGAGAATGTGTTCCACAGTAACACTTGGAGCTCTGAGTTGAGGATATTGAGTCAAATCCTCAAAAACCAGAGCAGCTCTGCTTTCCTGGTGGATGCTGAAAGCATCCCTTGGACGCTTGGACAGACAGGCCTGCTGGTTTACCTTTTCCTGAACCCGCCATGCAAAGCAATTTTTCTCCCTCTGCAAGGGTGTCACTTTTACCTGTAAAACTGCAACTCATCCTCCTCCTCCTTTGCCTTCCCCTTCAAAATGCCTGCCCTGGCCAGGCCTCTTCCTCACTGCTTTCTGTGATGGAAAATAAAAAGTATTCCCTGGCCCAAATTGCATGGAAAATTCCTCCACGTGTGGAAATGTGGTTGGGTGTCTCTGTTCTGCAAAGCCCTGTGTCAGCACCTCTCCCTGCTGGGCTGGGGCGGTTTGAGCCAGGGCTCTAAGAGGTTTTTCAGAGCTCTCCAGGGGGGAGGTTGGCCATGGAATTGGCCCAGGACTGAGACATTTGTGTATTGTCTACTTCCCAATGTGGGGGCTGGCATGGGATAAAATGTAAGCACAACACAGGGTGCTTTGTGCACAGGGGGAGCTTGGTGGGAGGATGACTTTAATCCCTCAAAACACAGCTTAAAAATAAGATTATGTGACATATGAAGCTTTGCTTCAACTGGCTGGGGTGTCTGTCACACTCCAGGAAATCTTCTCTTCCTGCCCTGCAGGCTTACCAACAGGAGACAGAGGTGATGCTGCAGAAGAGGCTGGATGAGGTCAGTGACGAGCTCCGCAAAACACAGAGCAGCTACAAGAGCCTGTTGGCAGATGCAGAAAAGACCAAAGGGCAGCAGCAGAGCATTGCTGGTGAGGAGCTGAAATCAGCATGGGGAGGGCTGTAGGGCAGACTGGACACTTAGCTTGGAGGAGCCAGTTGGGGCAGGACAAGTAGATCCAGGGATGAGTTAGGCTGCCTGGTGTTGTTGGTGTGAGCAAGACACAGGCTGGTCCGTGGTTCTATCCCAGGATGTTACTCTAATGCCTCCCTCCTGTGCTGTTCTGCATCCCTGCCTGCCCTTTCTGTGCCTCCTCAAAGCATCCGTGGTCAAGGCTTCTTTGGCAAAGATCCTGTGTGGACAGAGCAGGGTGGGGAGTCTCCAGGTTTGTTTGCACCTGCCCCTACTGTGTTTGTTACCCTTCCCTCCAACAGAACTGCAGGCCAAGCTGCTGAGCTCTGAGGCAGAGGTTAAAAGTAAGCTGCTGGAGTTGGACAGTGTGAAGGGGAAACTGCAGGATGCCAGCTCAGAGAATACAAAGCTTCTGGAGAGGATCAAGTCCATTGAAGCTCTGCTGGAGGCAGGCCAGATGCGGGAGGCAGAAAAAGACAGAGACCTGCAGGTTGTATGATTGTTTAATTGGGGTGGGAGGAGAGGAGTGGGTGATACTGCTTCCACAGTCCTTGAATTATCTTTGCTCTGGTACCCTCTCTGGGATGCCACAGAAAGGGCTGACCTGTATCACATGCCTGGGGCAGGTAGTCAAAGTGCTTTCTCTCTTCCAGGCAGCCAATGAAGCAGAAATGGAGCAGCTGCAGTCAAGGTGGGTCCAGGTGCACATCGTGCAGTGGCACCTCCAGCTTGCTGTCCATGTGTCCCAGGCTTCCTCGAGCACTGAGCCTGTGGCTGAGGGTTTCCTGCCTTCCAGGCAGGCTTGGGGCTGCCCAGCTGGGAAGTCAAGGTCAATCCTGGCCAACAGTGCCGTTTAAAATATTAATTGGCTCTGGTGCTGGCCCCATGTACCAGCCAGTCCATTCTGAAGTAGGACTGAATCGCTGGCAGGCACGTGGAGTCTGACCACTCCTAAGGAACACGAGGTTCTGCTGGTGTTGGTGGTGGGTGTGGGATGTCTCTGGTCCAAGTCCCTGCTCAAAGCTGGGCCAACCAGAGGAAGTTTTTTTAAGACGTTTCCAGCACTCTGGGTCCCTATTCCAGTGTTTGATAACCTCTCCCCCCAGCCCCCCGCATGGAAAAGTTTCCTAGCATTTAACTGGAGTTTCCCATGTCATGAGTCCTGCCTGTTGTTCCTTGTCCATGTGCTGGGCACCTCTGAGAAGGCCCAGGCTCTGCATGGGGGGAAGATTTCTCAGATGCCCCCATTGCCAGCATGCATCCAGCATCCCTCTAAAGGAAGGCAGCTGTTGAGTTGTCCTGAGACCCCGAGAGACTCAGGTAGTTTTTCTCAAGGACCTGAACCTTGGTTTGCTCAAACTGAGGGTCTCTTCAGGGCAGATAGGAGATCTGAGGGTGTGGAGGGAACCTGCAGCTTTCTGTTGGCTAGTTGGCAGCTCTGATTTAGGGTTTCTCAAGATAGTGGAGTGATACTTTCAAAACGCAGATCTGTGGGCTCTCTCAGCCTAATGAGCCACAGATAGGAGCAGTCCCAGTTGTGCAAGCCAGAATTCCTGGCCTTTGCATCAGATTGCTTCTTCCTCTTTTTGTGTGTGTACAGCCAGCCAGTTACTTGATTGCTTTTTATTGCTGGTAAGGGTGTAGAAAACCAGATCCCACTCCAGTATTGCCATGGCTGTGGTTTTTAGTCCTGCTCCCTCTTCCTCCTGCTGTGTGTAGATCCCAGAGCAGACCAGGATAGGAAGGGCTGTGTCTCCATCTCGGGAGCTTGCTGCCCATGAGGGAGGTGACTGCTCAGGTTCACTTCTGCATCCTGCCCTTCCAGACTCCAGGAGAAGACAAACCAGCTCTCAGCCTTGGAAAGGGAAGCCACACAGCTACGGGAGGCAGTGGAGCAGCAGAAGGTGAAAAACAACGTGAGTGACAGACAGCCCTTGTTGGTCACCTGCTGATGGCTCCAGGGTGTGGCCAAAGGCTCTTCAGCCCCACGGAGCCCTGGAGGCATTGCCTCGTTTGCCAGAGAGCAGGAATACCCCTGGCAGGCAGTGCAGCTGGAGCTGGTGGGCTGCCTGAGGTGACATGTCTGTCCCTTGTTCTCTTGGAAGGTTTAGGACCTGGTAAGCCAAGAGAGATCCTACCCTGGTAGGGCCACGGCAATCTCTGAGAAGGCTCCTTCATACCTTCCTGCTCCTCTCCTCCTTACCCCTCTACTGCAAGGTGGTGTCACTTGTGTGGAGGCCACCTTGCATCCCTGCACTTGACCTGTGTCCCCTGCGGGCATCCTGAGCGTGCTTGTGGAGCTGCTGCCCCATCCAGGGCGCTGCCAGAGCAATGGGGTGTGTGGAGCCACTGGAAAGACTGGGGAGAAAGGAATGCTGGTGGGCATGGGATGGAAGACGACTGACCAAACGCAATTCCCTATGCAGAGGCTTTGAAATCCCCTGCAGTGCCAGCAAGCAGCTTTATGGCTCTTGGCACAGTGTGTGGCTTATTGCCGCCTCTGTGTGGTCTCCACAGGACCTTCGGGAAAAGAACTGGAAGGCAATGGAAGCACTGACCACGGTGGAGAAGGCGTGTGAGGAAAAACTGCTTGCTGCTACAAAAGCAAAGGTGAGCCTGGCATTTCCCTGGTGTTGGAAGGGAGACATTCAGCTTCCCCAAGCCACCAGGGAGGCCTGCCCTGGATTACTTGCCTGCTTGGGAACACTGCTGGCCCAGCTCTCCTCCAAAGTTTTTCTTGAGGGCAGTGCATCCCTGGTACTGGTCATGGTTGGGGAACCAGGGAGATGGTTGAACTGGAAGTGATGTTTTTGTGGTTCCCAGCAGTTTTCTGTGTTGGCTGGTTTCCCCAGCCCTGTAGGCACAGAAAAGCAGGACCAGTGTTGTCAGCCTGGCCAGCAGGTGCCAAGACCTCCATCCATTGCAGTTTGTCCCTCTTTCAGGAAGAGCTGGCCCAACAGCTGGACACGCTCCAGACGCGAACCAAGCAGACGCTGCTCTCCACCCTCCCAAGAGTCACCATGTCCTCACAGCAGGTGGGACAGCCTTCCTCAGAACCCCCCAGAGGGGGGTCTTCCCTTTCCCTTCTTCCCTTCCTTCCACACAGGAAGGAGAAATGTCTAAGCATCCTCCTTCTTTCTTGTTCACCTTTTTCCAAACTCAGGATTATGACATGTGGCTACAGGAGTTTAAGGAGAAGACCGTGGGTGTGCTAAAGCAGCAGATGATCACAACAGAGTCACCAGTAAGTGAAGGCTGGAAAGTGGAGGGGCAAGGGTGCCTGGAAGGTCACATGTTTCTTCTTCTCATCTCTCTCTCCTCCCCTTCCCCCTCCTTTTAGGATTCAGCTCTTAAATTAAAAGAGGCAGAGGAAGCGCAAAGCACTTTACAAGCAGAATGTGAGCAGTACAGAATGATCCTCGCAGAGACAGTAAGTTCCTGCCCTTGGCACCGTGTTGGCTCCCCACTGGAAATCCCTCTGGAGAGGTCTCCTGTCAGCCCAGGCTGCCCATGGGCTCAGGGTGGGCATCCCTTGGTGTGTTGTGGAGCTGCTCTGTGGTAGAGTATTTGTCAGTGAGACAGAGGGATGGGGTAAAAGTGAGTTTCTAGAGCTCTTCTTCAGCCTAATTGTGTTGGAAACCTTGCTGGTAGTGATGGGAGGCACAGCAAGGGCTCTGATGACCGGGTGGTTGAGCCAGAGTAGGCATTAGGAGCCCCCAGCTCCACCTGATTCTAATTCTGTCACCTGTTGATTGGCCCAAATCCTTGGAGAGGCTTTGAGTATGCCAAGGCTTCCAGCCCTTACACTGCTCAGCCTGGTGCGGGCTGGAGAAGGTTTGGGCTTAGCTGAGGCTTTGCCCACAGGAAGGGATGCTGAGAAACCTGCAGAAGAGCGTGGAGGAGGAGGAGCAGGTGTGGAAGGCAAAGCTCACAGCTTCTGAAGAGGAGCTCCAAAAGGTGCGTGTTGGTGGCACACCTGGGTTTGGTGCTCCTGGAGCTGGACTTCCAGGAGAAGGGGATCTGTTGGCTATAAATTGGTTGGTGGCCCTCAGTGTACCTGCCAGCTGTGAACACTGAGACACAGGAATTTTCTTTTCTCCCCAAATCTACCCCTCCTGTCACCAAGCCAGCTGACAAAAAGCCCACATCATGTAGAATCTTTCCTCTTGAATGCAGAACTGAGATTGAGCTATTTCCCATGGTCTGGCTGCTCCCCTTCCATCATATGGGGTTTTGGAGTTAGCTGGGAGTGCAGGGAGGTGGAGGAAGCTGTTGTACAAGAGATGTTTGATTTCTCAGCCCACTGTTGGCCCCTGCAGCGCCAGCACTGCTGAGGGCTTGTGTAGGATTGCACAGGGTGACATGGCCGCCGATGGTGTTCATGATGGGAAGAACGTCTGGTGCCTAGGGCAGCTCCCAGAGCAATCCTGCCTCTCGGTGGAGAGCAGATGAATTCCTCCTTTGCAAAAACTTCAGCAGAGTAGATGAGTTTAGTAGAGTCCTCTTCAAAAACCAGCCTGGGTTTAAGTGCTTTTTCTGGCAGCTTGGCCTCTCTTAATAATTAAGTCCATGCTACCTCACTGGAAAATTGCTGCTTCCAAACCAAAAAGTGCTTTCAGCAGGAAGCTTCTGCTGAGTCTGATGCTGGTTTCTTTGGTGTTGAAACCTGACTGCAGCCACCTGAAACGCTGCAGGCAAGAGCTGTTGCCTTGCTCCACCATTTATGGCTTGTGTGTGTTAGACTTGTCCTCCCTGGGAAGGAGAGCTCTTCTGTGGAGCTCCCCTTACATGGGTACAGGATGAAGTGGGAAAGATGGGTGTCAAACAGCAGCCAGTTTTTGATTGAGCCAGAGGTGCTCAGTGTCCTCTGATCCTTTCTGCTTCAGTCACACCTGCAGCTGAAATCCCTGGAAGGCGTGGTGGAGAAGTTGAAAGCAGATCTGCAGAGCACAGATCAGGTGAGGTTTTTTGGGGAGGGGAGGTCTCTGCACGGGTGCCAGAGAGGCACATGTTGTGCTTGAGTTGAGTCATGCCCCATCTCCTTTCTTGCCTTGGGGAGGGCGGACTTTAACCATAGGATGTTTGGGATGTGTTGGACCTCAAACAATCAACCCCCTCCTGCTTTCCTCTTTTTTAATGCAGCTAAAGGAATACACCTCTCTTCTGGAAACACAACTGGAAAATCACTTGGAGACAGCCAGCTCTGAGCGCCAGAACTACACAAAAGAAGTTGGAGATGTAAGTGTGGAGTCTGCTGCCTTCTTCACCTTCTTCTAACCCTGACTCCCCACCTATGCACGTTTTGAGGATTTAAGGAGTGCCGTGGGCGTCTGGGAGGTGCCCCAGGGATCTGCAGCTTTGCAAAGAAGGAGAGAACAGATGGAGATGATTCCTCCGGTCTGGGTTTAGACTCCTAAAGCCAAGAGTCATGGGCAAGGTGAAGGGTCAGGGAGATCTCTGTGGAGATGCTGTCTTCTACCTCTGGGTGGCCTGTTTGGTTTCTGTGGCTCAGGTGAGACAGACCTGTCCCATGGCTGCCACTGCTTGAGCAGGCATCAACAGGCAGGTCAGCATGTGATGACACCATAACCTCTTAGGGAAGATGTTGCATCACAAAAAAGCTTCCTTGGGCCAAAGAGTTCCAAAACCACGTGCATAAAAGGAGGTTTGCTTTTTCTTTTCTTTTCCTCCTTGGCAGTTGAGGCAGCTCTTGTCAGAGTCCCAGGAGCAGCTGGAGGCAGCAAAGACTGAAACGCAGAAGCAGAGCAAGGAGCTGGCCCTGGTAAGGAGGGACCCTGGGAGATGCCCTGCTGGGTCCTTGGGGCTGGTTTGCAGAGCAGCTGTGGGGCAGCACCCTTCCTGTGGCTGAGGGAGGGCAGGAAGGCACAGCCATTGCGTGGGCAAGCCTGGTGCTGCTGGGGACCACACGTTCAGAGGTAACGGCTGGGACCCAGGGAGAGGTTTTTATTTTCCTGTCTTTCCTCCTGTGATGGGGGTGGGAAGGAAGGGAGAGCAGCAAGGCTTGCTCAAACTGGTGTATAGCAGAAAAACCCAGCTGCCCCACCACTGGACACTTTGTCACCACACCACCATGGGGCAGGGTTTTGGGTATCCCTCCATGCCTCCACCCGTCCGTCCGTCCGTCCATCCATCCATCCATCCATCCACCCACCCATCCACCCATCCACCCATCTTTGAGCAGATGAGGTAGAAACATTTGCTCTGCACCCCTGGGAGCTGTTGAGCCTCCAGCTGCCCAGGTTGGATACCACTGTTGTGCTCTGGCAGAAACTGAGGTGGTTTTCCAAGCATTCCAGCTCGTGTGCGAGCCGAAAAGCTGGCAGGCTTTATCTGTAGGCCCCAGTGGGGTCGTGTGAAGGCTGTGGCGCAGGGATGTGTCACTGAGGCAGGCTTGCTGCTCATCCCTCAGCTCAGGCAGCAGCTGAGTGAGGCAAAGAGCCACGTGCAGGAGGGAGAAGGGGTTACAGGCTGAGCCAAGTGAGCCTGCACCCCTTGAGGTTAGGGTGGCGAGACCACTGCTGTGGAGGCTCTGACCCTTAACTGTGTCCCATGTCCTGTGTCACCATCTCTCACTGCAGGGAGAACTGCACACAGCTCTGCTCGGGGCTGTCACAGCTGTGTTGTATCCCATCCTGTGCTGGGGGGCAGCCAGCCCAGCACTCCTCCATTAACCATGTATCCTGTTCCCATGGGGAACTTAGCAGTCGGCTTTCACCAGGCTGTTCCCCTTGGGAGCCCTCTGTCCTGGCATGAGGCTGGCAAGCTTTGGGGGATGCAGGCAGGACATGCTGCGAGCCCTTGGGCCAGCGCTGCCATGTGACAGTGCCCTGTGGGGTTCAGAGTCTCCTCAGAGGAAGGGGACAACACCCTGACAGAGCTGTGCCAGGATCTCTTCCCAGCCAGGGAGAATTAGGATCACAGAGGCTCCATAAATCTTGCTGGAGCTGGGCTAAGGGCATTTAGCAGCAGCTGTTCCCTTCCAGGCTAACACCTCTCACCAGTGGCAGTGTTCTGTCTTTCTCCTTTAATCCTGTTAACTGTGGAGCCTTCTCCCAGTCGTGGGGGCCTGCCAGGCAGATCTTTCTCTATGGGATGCCTCTCATCTCACATCCCAGCTGGTGCTGCTTGCGGAGCAAGCAAAATTGGGCAGTGCTAAGCCAGGCCCCAGGCTCGCCATCAGCAATCTCCCAGCAGAGGGGGCATGCTGGTACCTATTGCCCTTTGGTGCCATGTGGAAAGCTTTTGGTTTTATTTCTTCTGTCCAGCACAGCTCTCTTGGTGATGTCCCTGCTAGCTCATTTCTTGAGTCCTTCTAAAATTTTATTTCTGTGTGTTTTTCCCTCAACACAGTTGAAAACCCAGCTGGAGCAGAATGAAACGCTGGCGGAGAAGGAGCAAATGCTGCGGCAAAAGCTGGCATGGGAGCTGGAGGAGGTGGGTGTGGGGAAGTAGGATACCAGGGTTTGCAAATCCTTCCTGGATTTTTGGCTGCTAATGAAGCCCAGGAATTAATTTGAAGAATTAATTTGAAGGCTTTTCCCCATCACTGTCCACACCTCAGACATCACTGTGAGGCGTTCCCTCCCACATCTGAAGGACTTCCCACAGCAGCTGTGCAAAAGCCATGTGGCATCACTGGCGCCTCAAATTCAGTCCCTCTCCCAGTACCCCCATGTCTTGTGCCAGCTTTTTCCTTTGAGAGTTAAGGGCTTTAGCTAGGTTTCCTGCTGCTCCAAGCAAGAAATGCCATCTCTCTGGTGAAAGCTGGATCAGCACAAGCAATGCCTTGTGTGTCTGTACCACCCAGCTCTCTAGCAGGACACACCCAGCAGGTGCTCCGGGATGGCAGGAGCAGGATGTGTGGGAGATGCCGGCACCGTTGGCTTCTGTGCTTACTGAGTGTGTCCCTCTGCAGGCCCAGAGCTTAGCACGCAGCTTGCAAGCAGAGCTGGAAAAGCTGAGACTGGCTGAACATGCAGCAGCATCAGACAAGGAGGAGGCCCAGCATCTCAAGGTGAGTTGGCTGTGCCACGGCAGCAAAAGTCACGTTGGAGCAGGACTATGGACATGATTTATCATTTCTGAGGACTGGGGAGCGAGGCCCATGATTACCCTGCAGGAGAGGGCTGAGAGCTCCACCATGGCTGAAGGCCAGCAGGGCCACAGCCACTGCATCCCTGCAGGCCAAGATCAGTGTGATGCCTTGAGCAAACACTCAAAGGCTGGGCTTTTCATCTGCTGGGAAACCATCCAGTCCTAGCCCACAGCATCTCCAGGGAGCCAGAGAGAGCTTTGGGGGGGTGCCTGTTCTCCCTCTTGAGGTGGGAACTGGGTGTCCCCCTGGCCTGTGGTCACTGAGACAGCTTGATGCAGACCCGAGGTGGCCTGAGGTGTTTTGAAGGGGAGATGGCCCCCAGGGGGCAAAGAGAGGCTCAGGCAGGTGCCTTCTTTTGACTGCCATGTAGGAAAGACTTGAAGAAGAAAAGAAATTAACAAAGGACCTGGGCCAGGCAGCAACCAAACTACAGGAGCTACTGAAGGTTACCCAGGACCAACTGGCCAAAGAGAGAGAAATGGTGAAGAAGTTGAAAGAACAGCTTCAGGAAACGGTACTGGTGGTGGCCATGTCCTTCCCCTTGATGCTGGTGGAGGCCCTGGGCCTGGAAGGCCCTGCCTGTGCAGCAGGCAGGGATTTAATAGTGGAGGCAAGGTGGTCCTTGCTGCCAGAAGCCATTTGGGTGGCTTTTGGGAACGAGAATGACCACATGAGATGGTGGTCAAGGTCCCCCCTGCCCCACAGGCAGGACCTGGCCCATCTGTGAAATGCTTTGGGCCTTGAGCTGCCATGAGAATAAGGGTGAGGCCCAGCTGAGTAACCCACTTCTTTTTTTGTTCTTCAGGGGAAGGAGGACAGTTCAAAGGAAGGGACTTCAGTTTGATGAGTCTTCACCCTCGACCTTACAGTTAACTTACCAAAATGCCTTACACATTCCTGAAAGTAAAAACTTACGCTAAATTTACTGTAGATGAAAGATACAAGCCATTAGCGACCCAAAACCTAGTTTTGAAACTTACAAAGAAAACATACAAAAAATCCCCCCACCACAAACAAACCAAAAAAACAACCAGTACACACTGCAGTTTGTAAGAAAACCTTCTTACTGTTTTGTACAACTCTTCATTTCCTGGGGAGCTGCTGTGGCCACGCCAGGCATGTGCTGGGGCTTCACCCTCCTGTTCCAGCAGAACCCACCAATGTGTGAAAAGGGAAGATTGTGTTTGTACATCAGCCAGTGCAATTATAATTATATATTTTTTCCTTTTTTTTTTCTTTTTTGAGCGAAAGGAGTGTGAAAGTAAGACCCACCATGGAAGGATGCCCTCTTGGATGGGTGGCACTTGGCATGTGTATTTCTGGGTGTCAATGCAATTAAAATGATGTAGTGATGAGAGCTTGTCCTTGCTTTATTTTTTTTGGAGGTTTGTTTGAGTTGGGTTTTTTAAGTTTGCAAGCCAGGTAGGGCTTTGGGGTCACTGAAGAAGGACTCTGTTTTGGCCAGGAGCATATTCTTCATTCCCTCTTTGCTGGCTGTGTCACAGAAGCCATCCCCTGGTTTTGATCCGCTTATAAGCAAAGGAGAGACACAGTTCCTTCCCACTGTGTTTTCCCACTGATGGTCCAGGGCTGATTTCCCTGTGTGGGGTTTGGCAGAGGGATTGACACTTTTGCTATGGCAGTAGGGGCATGATAGGGACAGGGACCATTCCTCCTGCTTGCTTGAAACCTTAGTGCTCCCCTGTAATCTTTCCCTGTGGGTGCTGTGTGGTGGTAGTGGCCCTTGGTTACTGTTAGGCTCTGCAGCCCTCTGCTCTCCCTTCTTGTTGCTTTCCTTTTTATTTTTTCCCTTTTTTTTAATTGTTCTTTTATTGTTCTTTTTTTTTTTCCTTTCTTTCTTATTTTCAAGCTGGTTTCTTAGGAAATAGCAGAGGCCATGTGTCTGCTTGGTGCCTGTCTCCCCACCATAAAGCTGCTGAGCCCAGTGCTGACATCAGCAGGGTTTGAGAGAGAAGAGGAAAAGGCCCCTCCAGTGTGTGCAAAGAGCCAAGGCCAGGAAAGAGGAAGAGGGGCAGACCTGCTTCCATTTTGTTCCTGGGGAAGGCCAGTGTGTGACCAACCCCTGTAGGAGGCTGACTCCTAGGGACTGGGACATCCTGTCCCTCCCTCAGCACTGTGGCTTTTGGGGCCATGATGAATGGTGGGGGAAGACTGTGTGTGACTCAGCTGGGAGTAGGTAAGAAAAAGGGCCAAGAAAGTGGGGAGCTGAGAGACACCCCTGTGAGTGTCCCCTCCCTCCCTGTCCCAGCACAGGGGGCAGATGGGGCTGCTCTCCCCATCCTAGAGGGACAAACTCGAAGCAGACCTTTGCCCCACAGCCAGGATTAGCCTGTGGTTTATCTTCCTGGACTTTGTGGCACATGTAGAGGAACGCATGAATCCAGGGCCACTGGTGACCTCAGCCCATCAGCACTGTCACTTGCCCCAACCCAGCACGCCTGACCTGTTGG
>WAAG01070171.1:0-11491 GCA_013390105.1 Tichodroma muraria | reverse complement strand
TAACAATTATAGATGATTTTGACTGCCTTTTAGGGCTTGTACTTGGGATGCCAGTGCTTCTATCAAGTGCTTCATTTCTGTCTTTTGTTATGCATGACATCATGCATCTGAGGGAGACGACTAAATTTTTCCCCACCCACCTGCTGCATTTTGAAGTTATCAGCAAGGCATTATAATTAGTTAACTTGCATTAACATTCTGGTTGCCTTGTTATGCTGTGAATTGGAGCACAATGGAGAGTGCAAGGTAGCCTCAACTCCCCTACAGTACCAGGAGAACAGATACACTCAGGGAATGTACTGCAATGCAGGGGAGCAGCTTGTCGGAAAGACTTTAGACAATATTGCCTTAAAAAAACCAGGGGGAGCATATCAGGGCTGATCCAGTTTTTCATAGATTTTTTTGCATAGTTTCAATGTTCACTGGATAGTCATCTGAATACTAAGAGTTAATACCACAGTGCTAGACTGAAGTACAGTATCTGAAAAAACTGTTTGGGGTGTTTTTTTACATAATTACCTGCCTTCAAAACTGAGATCACAGCTATGTACAACATACAGTGGAATTTCTATTTCACTTTAAAGCTCCAGAGATCAGTTAGAAATCTTTTCAGGCTTTTCATTATCCAAGTACAAATTATATCAAATATTGATGAACTTCTTGAAATATTGTGATCTGTCATTACATCATTTTAATAAAAAAAACCCGTACTCTAAAAATAAATGTATAGATTTATATAGGCCACAGTTAAAACTGTTCTCATGCAGCTTTTTGCTGTCATTCTTACAAATACTATTTGTGTCTTCCTGTATCACATAAATTAAGCTTTGATGAAGGTCTAATTCTTCAGAATTCTTGTTGCTCTTTCCATGCATAAAATTCAAAAATATTTGCAGTTCTCAAATGCAAAACTCTGTTGCTGTTATATGACACACATCCTCATTCAGAGGCAAATTAGGTTTTTTCTTTCCTGAGGTAAAAAGGGAGTGAGAGAGCAAAAATGTAGCTGAGCCTTTGTCTGTTTCCTTAAGTAAGTGAGTCTCTTATCCTCTGTATGTGTGACAATTTGACATATGAGGTGATGACTAATTTTGCAAAATTTCAAGAGTATAACTTAGAATGGCAGGACTGGCTGGAAGATGTTGTGAAAGTTCAGTTTGAAATTCTGAACTACATATTCATTTTCGAAGATGCTTACATGCCTGCAAGCATTTGCATTCCTTTCTCTGCTACTTAAAAAGCTAATGGAGGATAGATAGTACAAGATGCTCAAGTGTTAACCTTTCAGCCTTTAAATGAAAAGAGAGTTATTACATTTTCTTAACCATGACCACTATCCTCTTTCTTTTTTTCTCTGAGCATCTGTCTAATACAACTGGGAAGAGATTTATAGTTGAAAATAGGGAAGCAGAAGAAGATTGAAGGCTGTCCCTCAGTAACTAAATACAGATTGCAGTGTGCAAGGGAAAATGAAAAGCTTGGTTATTTTCCAGAAATCTTAGTAGCAACATCCTTTTCAATATTCCCTCTGAAATCAGTGTACTAAATTAATATCAAATAGATTTAAATTTTTCTTCGCAAATGTGTTATTCAATGCAGAAGCATCTCAGTTCTTCTAAGAGCTTTTATTTGCTACTGTCTCAAGGTGTATGCCATTTGTTTTCTTTAGATACTCATAAAACTTTAGTTTGTGGCTTTTATGATTTTGACACAGTAAATTGTAGATCACTTGATAAAGCATTAGAGATCATTGTAAGCGATAAAAAAAAAAAAAGAAAATGAAGGAAAAGAAAAACATTACATTTCCTAAATGCTTGTATAAAATAGTGTGGGATTACACAAAGCACTAGGTAAGAATTGTGCAGCAGGAGTGTATGGTCTATGGGAGACTGAAATGTCGGCAGAATAAATGTATTTTAGATACAAATGGGCAGTCTTTGCTTGCCAGCTGTCTCAGCATGATCAGGTTACAAAGTGGTAGAGTGATCTCTGCAGAGCTTTCATGAGGGTTGGGAAGGAGGAGGAGGCAGTCTTTATGGAGTTTGACAGGTAGCATTGCAGTGACGCTTTTCTACAAGAAGGCGTCTGCTACAGTTACAGCGGGTTTGAAGCTGCACGGATAAATTTAGCCATAACAGAATCTCAATTCGGCTAGCTTAGTTCATTATAGAATAGGAGTGAACAAGTCCCTAAGTAAGGCAATGGTAGGTCGAATTCAAACTCAAACAAGGGGCCTTAGCTAATCTCATTCAATCCTAAACACGGACACATACCACTGGCCAGTGAGCTGGGTGGTGATGAAACCTCGACTGACCAGTTGTTCAAGGGCAGGAATTCTGAACTCCCTATAAAAGGCTCAATTTTAATAATTGCTCAATAAACACCGTCTGTGTCACGTAATCCTCAGTGTGATCCGCCGTGTGCCTGTCTCCAAAACTGCGACCCTAATGTAACAGGTATCTCGGTGCTGGGGACAGGAGGCTCTCTGGCACTTCACACTGTTGCACTGTGTGGTGTGAAAGAAGGGATTACAGGCAACCTTGCCCCTGATAAGTCACAGTTGTGCTAATTACCAAAGAAGAGGAGCAGCCTTGCTCTTAATGGGTTGCTGCTGTGACTAATAAGGATCAAGGATCCGTGTGATAAAAGGGGGGGTTGTCTGGTCAAGGGAGCCTTTTGATGAAGAGGAGCCTTCAATGAATGGGACCCTGAGGAAGAGGACCTGGAGGAAGAGAGCCTTGATGAGGTGGAGGAGCCCTAAGGGAGGAGGAAAGAGATCCATTGAGATCCAGAGAGACACAAAGAAGAAGAAGCAAGGGAGAGAGTTGCTGTTGGCAAAAGTTCTGCCATGAGGTTAGTCTGAGTCTGATGGAGTTAGGGCCTGCTGTTGGAGCCTGCAGTCACAGCTGAGCTGATGAAAGCCTGCATTCAGAGTCTGCAAACTAATACTTGCAGTTGTAGTCCAGTAGGAGATGACCAGCAACCACAGCCTGCAATTGGATCCTGCAGTAGGAGCTTGCTGTAATCAGTCAGGATGGCCAAGCTACAAGGAAGAATAAACCCTTTTCACATTGTTAAATGTCTGTGCCTTGGCTCATTACTACCCCTAACGAGAGGTCTATTGCAACAGCACCACACATGTAGTTGCTGCACTTTGTCTGGCAAAATACTGGATTTCAGAAGTCATATTGTAGCCATAAGTGTGTTGTTAAGTGTACGAAATCCTGCAGAGAGTCTTAGACAAATTACAGAGATAAGCAATCAGCAGCCATATGGAGCTCAACGATGGAAAGTGATGGATGCTGCACCCAGGATGGCCAGTCCTGGATGTACAGACAGACTGGGGAATGAGAGGCTGGAGAGCAGCATGGTAGAAAGGGGCCTGGGGGATCCTGGTTGATGGCAAGTTGGATCTGAGCCGGCAGTGCCCGGGCAGCCAGCAGGGCCAGCCCTGTCCTGGGGACATCGGGTCCAGCATCACCAGCCAGACAAGGGAGGGGATCATCCTGCTCTGGTCTGGGATGGGTGGCCTCACCTCCAGTGCTGGGGGCAGTTTTGGGTGCCACAACATATGAGAAACATTGAGCTGTCAGAGGGTGTCCAAAGGGAGGCAATGAAGATGGTGAAGAGCCCTGAGGCAAGCCGTATGAGAAGTGCCTGAGGCCACTTGTTCTGTTCAGTCTGGAGAATAGGAGACTGAGGAGGAGCCCCACTGCAGTTACAACTTCCTTGTGAGAGGAAGAGGGGGGACAGGCACTGATCTCTTCCCCGTGGTGACCAGTGACAGGACTCGAGTAAATGGCCTGAAGTTGAGTCAGAGGATGATAAGGTTAAATATCAGAAATATGGGTTTTCTTCACCCAGAGGGTGAAAACATGTCCGTGCATGTTTGGGCACTGGAACAGCCTCCCCAGGGCAGTGGTCACAGCACCAAGCCTGGCCGAGTTCAAGCAGCATTTGGACAATGCTGTCAGACACGTGATACGCCTCCTGAGGATGGTCCTATGCAGGGCCAGGGGACGGATTCAATGATCCTTGTGGGTCCCTTCCAAGTGAGGATGTTCTGTGATTCTCCTTTAAGCCTAGGGAATACTTTTTCAAGGTGAGCTGCCTGAGTTGTGACTACTGGTTTAGTGCCCCTAGCATACATCTTTTCTTTGGTATCTGGGAGCAGGTGGCTTGTGCCGTGGTGTCCTCAAAGGTGGCCTTTCCTGCTGCATGTAGCCAGCAGGAACTCAGTGTGCATCATTCTGGGACAATACACTCACAACAGGTCATCACAACATACTGGTCCTACACTGCCCAAAAATCGTGCCCTGAATGTGTTTGAGAATCACTGAACTGACATTGATTGGAGGAGACAAGGAAGGATTTATAGAGCACAGTGTGGAAGACCATATGCTCCTGAGGGTAGCCATAGGGTCATGATCTGTGAGCAGGACGTTCACCAGGGCCTTTGCAGCCCTTCTGTCTGTGCTGCTCTGCCAAGTGCTGCCTGTGCTACAGTGCTCTCCAGATTCAGTTAGAGGTGGCTCATGTGGAGTCACAGGGCTTTGCATTATTCCCAAATGTACTGGAAGAAGGACGAGACTTTGCTCCCCGATGCTCAAATAGGAATTTGGGCCAACAGACACTTGTGGAAACTCAAATCAAGAAAACTTGCACCCTTCCAAGAGTTTTAGAAGTCAAAAAAGAGTATTTTTTATCTCAGTACTGTGTTGTAATAGCTGTGAGGATAAAAACCCCATGTTATTTAAGAAGTCATTAAATAGATGGGTTAGTGTTTATCATGTATTTACAATTCTGTAATTCAGTGATGTGATTTCAGAGTAACTAAACACAATCTAGCATGTTTTTACATCTCTTCACGTGTGTACACAGGAGAGAGCAGTTAAACATCGACATTATATGAGGGGGGAGACTGATGATTCATTCACTTAAATAAATACTTTTATGGGAGAAGTGGGAAGCACTGTCCTCCAGCTGTGCATCTCTTAGGTCTGCCAGGAATGGGTACAGTTTGGGTGGTCTCTGTTTTTGTGAAGGGATTTTCTTATGTGTTACTGCTGCTTCATATATGATACTGTTAGTATCATATATGGAGATAACGTAACATCACAACAAAACCTGAAAGCTGAAGAAAGTGTTTCTGGCAGTTGTGCACTTAAAATATCTTTGGAACCAAAATATTTTCCTGGCCCTTCTTGTGCTGTAAGTCTGTTTTCAGACTTTTTTTTTCAGAATGGGAAATTTGAGATTAAAAGTTGTGATGCAGTTTTGACCAGAGCTGAATATAGTTATGGGTTGGTTTAGCCCAGGCTCATGCAGATGTATTTTTAATTTTCATGTTTGTTTTTCATTTTATTTTTCATTTATTTCATATTTTTTACTTTTTAATTTCATTTTTTTTAAATTTTTCATTTAATTTTCAGTTATTTTTCATTAAAATTCAACAGTTCATTCAAAAGTTTGTTGTCCTTTCTGCGTCCCTGGATTTTTAGCTCCACTGTTCACCTTCTCCTAACATCCCATTGAAAAGTTGAAAAATTGTGACACTGATTGCTAGGGGAAAATACCAAGAAGATTTAAGGTAAAAGAAATCTCATAGCACAGTTTCTCCTTGGCATGAGGAAATTTAGAAATAGTTCATGGAATTGAAAAGGATGATTGGATAAAATGTACCACATGCATTGGTATATATTACTATTTTGCATGAGGCTGTAATGTTCTGTTCATTGCATCTATACCCATTTTTTCTGCATATTTGGAAGTGCTTTCCCACAAAAAAAGAAATAATTTGTTTTTAATAGAGTGCAGATGAAAATACAGAATTTTTATTGTGTAGTTACTGGAAATTTATTATTGACATTGGTCTGGTTGGTCTTAAAGAAGAATTTAGATAAATTGTTCTTATACTTGCAATGATTTTTTTTAAAAAATTGAACCAAATCCATACATGTTTTAACTGCATTGATTTTGGTCTGTTTTTCCATAGTTTGCTTTGGCATATTAAGTCCAGGCTGTGCATTGTGTTTTTATACACTAGACAAATAGAACTCTGCAGGTATAGGAGAGAAATCATAATGTCCTTATAAGAAGCAGTCCTGTGGTGAGCATCATCAAGAAAAGGAAGAAGCCACTGTGCTAAAAGCTGGAAAATGTTTTTGCTGCAAGCAATGAAAATGAAAGATAGAGAGCACATACCTATTACATCTCTTGTAAAAGTGGCAGAAAGTTAAATGCTTTCTAATAACCCTTTGGTCGTTATCATGTTTCAGAGCACTCAGACGTATATGAGGTGAAAACCTTTCTTTTTTTGAGAGCAGGAAAGATGAAACACACAAGAGAGGAGGAACATGGGTATATTATTTGTCTTTCACTGTCCTCTAACCTCCCCATATTTCTACTATACTGTACAGTGCATCAATTGTCAATACTGGATTTCCTTAAAAGGTTGCTGAAAATGCAATGCAATGGATTTGAAAAATAGGTTGTATTAGCTTTGGATGGACATATTATATTATCTTCAGAAATGGTAAGGAGGAGAAAAATATAATCTTCCTATTAATCCTCATGTGAAATATATTATCCTCAGTTGCGGATAAGTGGGCAGTCATCAGCCCAGTGCTGCTAAAAAGACAGAGAGGAATGCATTGATTTAATCTGTTGGTTTGGAACTATTACTTTGGATTTCCCATTTCTCTTACTATTTATTATTTTGGGTTTTTCTCCAGTCAAGAACTGATTTCTTCCTCTATTATTCCTGTATTGTGTTCAGTCATAAGATTTTTCAGAGGCCTCTTGTTTTCTCAACTTTTCCTCTATCCCCACTACCTACCTCCACTCTATCTCTTACACTGTCTGTTTTTCTTTCCAGCAGCTGCTTTCCCACAACACATTTCTCTCCAAACAGCTCTCAAAAGAGCTGCCCCTTTAGCCTGTTCCTGGGGGAAGGAGGAGAGGAGGGGCTGGGTATAGCTGCCCAGGGAGTGCTGCAGCTCTCTGCCTGTTTGTTCCCCTCCATTCTGCTCCTGTAAAGCAGAAGGGAGAGGCACAGGCAATGCTGTGCCTCTCCCTTCTGCTTTACAGGAGCAGAATGGAGGGGAACAAGCAGCTCTGGGGCTTTTGCCCAAAAAGAGATGCCTGCAGACCTTGTTAAATTTCTGGGAATGGGTTGATTGGACAGGTGACTCTTTAAATTTTTCTTACTCTGAAAATTACGTTGTAACTGTGGTGTTTCAGTGGAGTGTTAAATCACTTCACAGTAAGAGACTTCTACATTTAAATGTCAAATCAAATGGCTCAATCCACTGAGTGGCAGATGTATTTTAGTCAGCAGTGCTTTTATGAAAAAACACTTTAAGATTGCTCTTCCTGTCAAAGCTCCCAGCCTGAACGTGGGTGAGGAGACCAGATCCCTTTGGTGTAGAAAAGGGTTTCTGAGGGGCTGCGGGAGCAAGAGTGGCCCAGGCCAGGTGTCGGGATGAGCCCCCCTCGCTGCCTCCCCCAGCGTGAGAGCCAGTGAGCAGTGAGTGACACAACAACTCCCCTCCAGGGGCAAAGAAAGGATGCAATTCCTTGGGCCACGAGCAGCAGCTTAATCCCTGCCGAGGGACCTCCTGGGTGCATGAGCTGCAGCCTGTGGCCCAGCTTCTGCCAGCCATTAATCAGCCTCTTGCTGCTTCCTCGCCTTGTGGGATGCTTTTCACACCTCCTCTGGGATGCTGGGCTGCCCACTGGGTGAAGAGCAGCAGCTTGAGAGAGCATCCAGCATCCAGCTGTTGGGAGCCTGGGTTCCTGCCAGTCAGGCCGTTCTTTTGTCTCTGAAATGGAGGAAATCAAGGAGAGAACAGAAAAGAGAAAAAAAAAAAAACAACCCCAAAACAATAAAACCAAACACAAATTTTTGGGGGAAAAAATGCAGAGAGATGTCTCAGGTGAAAATACAGACAGGTTTTAATAATCACTGGTAGTGACTGATTGATTGATTGATTGATTGATTGTCTAGCTCATTAGAGCACTGATACATCACAACTCTGCTCTCAGCACCGGGCACTGACAGGGGCTGTGGAAGGGGGACTGCTGGTTTGGGGGTGAGAGCTGGTCTGCACCAACCCCCCATGACAAACCAGGGGAGAGGACGTGCTGAGGTGCCTCAGCTCCTCTGGTTGGTAAAACCCTTCAGGAATATACTCATGGGGTTTATGTGATAAATGTTTTCAATATTGAAAATTGTAGCACAAGGCTTTTTTTTTTTCCCTCTGAGGGGAAAAAAAGGATTTTCTTCCAATTTTCTATGCTTTTTCCTATTAGGTGCTCCTAGAAAAATAAACATGAATTAGCTTGTAGTAAAACTATAATTTGCATATTTGTAAGACATACATGAACTGTTGTCTGGCAATAAGGAATGCCTTCTAAGCAGTAGCATTTTGAAAGGGGAGGGAACAACTTTTCTTCCTCATGGAGGTGGTCGTGGCATAGGGGCTGGCCATTCTGATGTTGGCAGCGCCTCTGGGGTAGATGGACCATCGTCTACATTATCAGCTGACACCCCTGCCACATCCAGAGCCTCACACCTGTTGTGTAGAGGCACCTGAGGAGGTGAGGCAACCTGGGGAGGGTTCACTTACCACGCTGAGCATAGACTTGCCTCTATTCTCTCCTTTACTGTAAGTTACTGCCTTCTCTCTGGTTGGGGGTGAGGCTGCAGGGGGTGGGATACAGGATCTTGAAGGTTTTTTTTCTCACAGATGTTCCTATTTCTGTCTCAGGGAGGAAAGAGCATGGCTCCAGCTTTTCCTCAGACTTCCTGATGTTTCTTAACATCCTGTCCACTTCCCTTCAGAGCTCTGCCATCATCTACATGGTCACACACGTCACTCTCGCAGGTGTCCTGGCTCTGCCAGCCCCTCTGGACTAGGGGTGCCATACATCAGCATCAACAAAACCAGCCATGCCTGTAAACAGTGACAAAGGGACAGCCTCTCACTGCTGAGGTCATCCCAACACTCGGTACTGTGTCTCACCAGCTTACTAATAGAAAATTATTGGCAGAGGAGGTTTCATGAAGTATATTACAGCACAAACCACCGTAATAGATTTTGAGCAATATCAGTGAGCCACAAATAAAAACCCTAACATGGGTTTTTATTCCTAACACACGCACATACACACACACTAAACGGATCTCAGTGTTAGTGGGCCTTCTACTGAAATGACAAAAAGCTGTGTTGTTTCTGTTTAAATATTCAATACAGGTCAAGTGACTTGCTGAGTTCAGGCAGATTCAGGTTTCTACATCACTGTAAACCATTCTGCTTTTAAAAACAAAACTAATCTAGGAACCTCGGGGTGCTCTTTTTCTGTTTGCTTTTTTCCCCCCCTTTTTCTTTTTTGCATTACAGTTTCATAACAAGTACTGGAAAATAAACACTTTTCCCTTTCAAAACTGAAGCTGCTGCTTAATGCTGCTGTCTAACAATAATTTAACCTTAAAAAAAATCAAAACTCTTTCTGCTGTAATTTCAGAGACTTCAACATGATCATCTGATCTCCAAGGACAGAAAGAGTGATTACTTTTCAAGGAAAAAAAAGTCCACTCCTATTTTATTTAAAAAGATGCTGTGTTTGTGCTGGAAATTACTTCAAAGTTTAAATTAAAGATAAAATTATTTCCTTTAATTGAAGTTATAAAATATTTATGTCATTAGTGTGAATACCTAAAAGGGACGAAAATAAATTTTTTTGTTTGTTCCAAACCTTTGCTGAGGACTGGACTGTGTTTTGTTTTCCTTATTACTTTTGGTTGTTTACAGTATGTAACTCACAGGTCCTGTAACATGAGTTCTACATTAAAAACACCTCTTAATCTTATACCACCACCAGCTGGGAATTTCTACTTATTTTCTATTTCAAATCTAATTTTGCAGAGATTGTAGCTCTTGTCATTGTTTTTTCCTTTCAAGGAGACACTTTGACGCAGTATCTGATGTAACACTGAGGTTTTGACATCCTGAATATTTAGAGATTCTATCCAGGCCAGAGGGTCTAGAGCTGGTTTGGTGGCAGGTGCTGCAGGGGCAGTCCCACCGTGCCTCAAGGAGTGCTCAGGAGGGACAGCTCTTTTGCCTCATGCATCAAGCTCCTCAGCAGCCACTGCACTTCATCTTCCCCCACATGAGAGTCTTCATCGGAAGTTGCTCCGTGCAATGACATGAGCTGTCACACATACCTGGCTCAGGTGGTGTCTGTGTCCCTGCAGTGATGAGTCAGGCATGTGTCACCTCAGCTCTTTCCATGTCTGCTTTCTTCATTGCTGTTGCCAATAACCTACCCCAGCCCTGAGCGTCTGGCAGCTTCCACTATTCCACTGGACACCTGCAAATTCCAGAGAAGCATCCTCTGTGCAGGAGGGGGAGATCTGCACGTACCACAGATCCAACACAGCATGGCAAATACTGCATTTCTTTCCATGACCTTGAAGGCAGTAGCACCCTTACTTAGCAATTGCAAACCTGGTGGAAGGGTTCACGTGCTTTTCTTTTACCAGTGATTAGCATGCTGTGGAAAGGGGGAAAACACTTCTGAAAAACTGTCGTTTCAGTTTTAAACAGAAGAGGACTGAGTCATGGGATAAACCTTTTCTTCAAGCCTGTACACTGAATTGTGACAGAATCTGAATTAAAATATCCTGCTTTTATTCTTCTCAAGTGTTGCTGCTGCCTTTCATCTGTATCTTTTCTACTTTCTGCACTGTTGCAGATTTTCTTGACTTTGTATTTCTTGGTGGTGTTCTTTAAACCAAAAATGCAAAACTGCTTCCTCCCTTCATTTATTACCTCCCCTTCTTTCAGGTCTCATATCTCCCACCTCATATTAATTGATTAATTCCCCTCTCCAGAGCTTAGCACTATGAAAATTAATTATTATTGCACAGCTCCCTGTATGTTTTGGGCTGAAATTGTGACTTATTAATAATTGCACATCTATACTGATGAGAAAGCTAAAATACTTGAAAAGCTAAAGTGAGGTGATTAACCTTTATATAGACCTCCGTTTCATTCTATCCAGATTTTTGAAAACACCATGAAATCTCACTGTGTCATGGTTTTTTTAAGGCTGCTGAGAGAACGTGTAAGGAGCCTGTGAAAATGCTTTCAAAGGTGCTGGAACCCATGAGTCACTTTTTAAGTATGACCTCCTAGGGGCATAGGAACAGGCAATTCCAGAATGTTAGAAGTCAAGCAGGTGAGGCAGAAGGTTGGCTTGGCTGGACAGAGATCTTTTGGAGCTAAAGCAACAAAAAGGAGATATGTGGTCAAAGTCAGGAGACATGGGAGAGAAACAGAGATACGGCTGTAAGGGACAAGATTCATGCAGCCAAAAAAACTGGAGTTGAAGCTGACAGAACTGTGGGGAACAATTGAAAGAGCTTTTTTAAAATAGCTCAAGAGCAAAAGGCAGTGCAGAGATAACACTGGCCCATTGCAGG
>WAAG01070170.1:872-14534 GCA_013390105.1 Tichodroma muraria | reverse complement strand
CTGGCATACAAACCTCTGGGGAACTTAGTCTGTACTAAATCAAGGCCATGTAAGACTTAGAAACAAAATCTACTGTCGTTGACCACTGAAATAATAAAATCCTGTGATGTTCCACGGCCCTTTGCCAAACACAGTCTCCACCCATAGAGAGTTTTATACCTTCTAATCCTATTATTAAAGAAACATATCATATTACTTTATCAAACCATTCAGGGAGAAGAAATATTTTTCTTTTGAATTCACATTTCCATTCTGCAGTAACCTCAAACACAATTTACTTTACTTTCTTTGTACCTCAATGACTATAAATTTTCTCCGTAGTGCCTGGAATATTCTGATTTTTAGGCTGGGTCCTCATTCCTTCTGATGTGCCATTCTTGACACTTATGGGGTAAAAAGCACATTATGTGTGTAAGTTCTTTCTTCCAAGTCTTTCTGTATGATTTAGGTTCTTCTTCTCTTACTGGTTCAAGTAAGCAGTTTTCTTTGTGTGCAGGGACCCTGCATGAGCACATCACCCCCTGCAAGATAGATTGCAGCTGGGACATGCTACAGCAATAAGTATGTTGCTGGAGCTAAGCAAATTACCTCCAAAATCCACATCTTGAGTTTCCAAAAATTACATATTTAGGTGATTGAACATTTATTGACCACGTGGACTGTCTTTTTTAAGTACCAGTTCTATTTTAAAAGCACAATCTTAATCTGAAACAATACTACATAATGGTTCTGTTCATAACAGCCATGTCAGAATTTTCTGATCCCTCTGTGCATGCATTACTGTAATTTTGGTATATAAATAAATGTACTCTGAGAGAAAAGCATTTCCTATTGATGGTTAACACTACATGTCATTGCTTGGGAAATAATATTATTGTCTTAATTTTTTTCCCCAAATGGTACTGCACTTCACCTCGCTTCCCCCTGTACTTGGTTTATTTATCTTTAGAGCAGTTCTCCCTATCCTGAGGGATTTGAGTAGCCTAACTTGGCTTTCTTTTCATTTCTTTTAATGTCTCTATTTCATGTCTGCATAAGGAGAAATAAAGCTCTCAAAAACTTTTGCTAGATTAACAACATTTAAAATACGTAGTATTTCAAACCCATGTGTTATCAGCAAGGACTAGGAGAGGAGGGGTGGATCTGTTTCCATGTGCCCTATTCATTTAGGGAGAAGTTTACTTGCAAGAATTTTTCTCAAATGTTAAGTTAAAGACAAAAATTATTTTGAATAGGAGAGCTGTTTGGTAGTAACCTACAGTTTTATGGAATAATTAATGAAGAAATGCATGTATGCGACAGAAATAATTTCTATCTCACAATGTGACAGAAAACAGCTTCAAGTCCTTTTATCAATATATGGTCACTATGGACAGGACAGTGACTGTTACTCATAATATGTACACCTGGTTTGAATTGGGGTTATTTGGGTTGATGAGCAAGGAAGAAAGAACAGCCACAGATGTCTTTCAGAATTTGGGACTGGAAAAGGCTCAAATTCTATTCATTGTTATTTTTACAGTAATCCTTGAAATCAGTGGTGCAAGATTGATAATAAGCTAGAAAGCCTGTGCTCAATTACAAATACTTCAATATTAAAATTTCTAAAAGATAACAAGCATTCTACAATACATATTTTAAAATTATTTTTTCATCTGGCCACTCAGGCTATTAAAATTCACTTAACTTTGAAATTCTTCGGTAAACACAATTTTTCAGATTGTTCATTCAGTCTCTATTTTTTGATAATACTGTTCTGTGATCTTTCTTTTCAGCTAGACACACCAGGCAGATCTTTGTGATGAATTTGTAGCACATATAATAGCAAAATCAAGAACACATGAGCAGCAAAATACATTCCTCTGACTAAGCTTATGAAAATATTAGAATTAATTGTTGACAAGTAGTCTTTTCACAAGCATCCTCAGTGATGCTAAATTGTGAAGCTAAAATTTTGATTAAGGTTACCAAAATAATACTTTCAGAGGGAGGGCTTTTGTGTAATGCATCTTAAACCTGCAGGGAAGTAAATATGGAGAGCTATTCACCTATCAGATATTTTAAAATAAGTATGTGCATAAATGTAAAGGACACAGACTCCTAAAATAAATTTAGAACATTTCTTTTGATTTATGTCTTATAACAACTAGAACCTGATCTTAAAATGAAGAAATATTTCAGGAAATAGTTCTTCTCTCTTAACTTCTGTTTTTCTAGGTAAAACATTGCTTTTTGTGGTGTTTATATAATTATATTCCAGTTTAATTCAAGTATGTAATGACATTTCTTAAATGAAAACATTTGAATAACTCAGGAAATTGTTTTACTGTTCTGTTTCCTGACTTAAACCCCATTTTGTCATGTTCATTTTATTGTTCGATCTGTCTGAACTCATCTAGGTATATTCTACCCTATACAGAGTAAAATCAAATATTTACTAGCTGGTCATCTCATGTTTGTTTATATACAAACAGACATGTTATATTTAAACCATTCATCTATAACTATATATTTCCACACAATTATTATTTTCACCCCTTATTCAATTTAAAGTTACATAAAACCCAGAAATCTCATGAACATAAAACCAGAATGTCACTAGATTATAATAAAAAAGGAATAATCTTAAATGACGGAGTATCAAACAATAAATCTATTGGTTATCAAATAAAAAAAATGTTTAAAAAAGAAATTACTTCAATTTTTCATATAGTACCAATCAATTATAAGAAATATAGAGTTTTTCTTTGTATTTGGCAATAGAGTAAAATTGTTTTCTCACACGTACAGCCCAAAAGGATGCTTTGTTTTGTTCAATGAAATAGAATAGTTTGGTACAGAGGTGATATTTTTCAGTGAAGAAGGGGAAATTTACCAGGCTTGCAGGAGAACTGAGTCTTCTTTTACCCTAAAGACCCTTCTATGAGACAAGTGATAGGTTAACCTGTCTCATTTTTATCCAGATCTTTTTTAATTTAGTGGATAAGATTAAAGAGCACACTGAATACCACAGGTGTAGCTTGGGTTTTTAATCTGCTTGACTCAAGTTAATCTAGTTCCTGAATGGGGCTACTAATAATGTAGTTCCAAGAGTAAAATAGGAAACCTAAGTACTGCAATGCTTTTATTCAGCTTTGACTAAATCAGAGGAGAATAAAATATACTGAAACAGATTAAATTTGATTCCTGCAGGAATCAAAGTTTTAGAAGTTGTAGTAGAGATGGAGAGAAACTCAACAGTGAGATCAAATGCTGCCCAGGGCAGACAGACTCTGCTGGGGTGTGACGGTGCCCAGAGAAACCCCCTGGGCGCTGCTGCAGGGCCCTGGGCACTTGGCCTGAATAAACAGCTTAGCAACAGCCATGCTCCTGGTTTTCCTGCCAAGAATAGACACCACTGAGATTATGGTACTTATTTCTGTGTTATCCTGCACTGGAAAATATGTCTCCATGCTCCAGGACAAAAATGGAAGGAGAGGCAGAAAAGTACCCTGAAATAATTGCTGGTATATAAGTAGTGTCTGCTTCGGCACTATATCATAAATTCTTGTGTGTTTTTTTTTAAGGTGCTTTAAATTTTATATATTTCATGCCAAATTCTTTAGCCCTTAGTGAGCAGAACTCCAGCTGTTCATGCTGAGAGGTCTGCTCAGTTAAAGAGCACAAAAGCTTCATCCTGTGTTGCACTGATAGCTTTGATATTTCTACAAGTTTTTGGATTTTTTTGTCAGCTGAGGAGTCACAAACCCCTGCCTGTCACCCCTCCCGAGCAGAGCGAGCCCTGCCCCACAGGAGGGCCTGCAAGGGGCACAGGCCCAGCTGCACCCACTTATGGATTGGGATTGGCTGCTAGCAGCACCTGCTGGGGACTGGAGTGAGAGAAGCAAAGTGATGGGTGGCAAAAAAATGTATTGGTACCAACAATTGCAGGATGTAGCTCAGAGAAGCAGTGGGTTTTGTAAAAGTCTTTTCTTGCCAGAAAGGAAAACCAGAATGTTTAGTTCCTTCCCAACCCCAGCTTGGTCTGGGAAGCAGCAGGGCTACAAGCATGCCTGGAAAGAGCTGTGGGCTTCCCTGAATTCCTGGGGAGAGCCAGGCACTGCACAGTGACTGTGGTAAAGGGTGGATGCATCAGCCCGGGCTACAGAGGTTCCATCTGAAGAACTTCTACCTGTCCTCAGAGCTAACGGTGTGAAGTGTTGATTCTGTGAGTGCTTCCAAGTTTTTCCTATATCTTAAACTTCAGAAAGAAATGTGAACTTAATCTGTTTTTCTTCATTGGAACAAGCTGTATTTCCTAGATGTTGGCTCCAAATTTGGCAGAAAAAAAAAAATCAGTGGATATGACTGTAACTGTGTTGGCTCAACTTCATCTTATATACCATCATTATCCTATTCAGGGAGAACTGAGCAACTTGAATTTTTAGTATTTAGCTCAGCAGTCAATATATATTTGCATGTTTTAATTTATGTTTTACGAGTCAATACTCATTCATATGTATCTAAATATACAGTATTTTTTTTTTCAGTCTTTAAGAAACTAACAAGATCTTTTAATCATGTTACTTACAGAACTTGAGAAAATTTCATCATCTGAAAAACTGCTACAGCTTGTTGTAGCAGTGAAGAGCTAAGGCGCTAACAGAAACTCAAGTGTTTCTCTACTTTATTGAAGAATATAACTGTAAGTATTTAAGAATCAATGTAAATACACATCTTTAAGTAAAAATACATGTGTAAGTATCTTATGGAGTCCTAGCTTCCCTGGGTGCTTGCTTTGTGATGAACAGTAATTATTTACAGTTAAAAAGGTAGTGTATGTGTTAATCACTTTGTGCGCTGTGGTTAAACCATCCTGCTTATTTATTAGATATTTAGATAATTTTCATCAAATAAAGAAAACATTCTGGTCCTCTGCTTAGAAGTTTATGAGTGCAAAATGTGGTGTAGTTTTTAGTTTTCCATGACTTAATCCTCTTAATATTTAAGAAATATGAATTCTACCACTACTACATACTCGACAGGTATTTGTTACAATAATCTTTGGAACTAATTTCATATAGATGTATTCTCACAGACTGCAAGAAAGGAAGAAGGTAAGGTGAAGAGATTTCAGATTATATTTCATATAGAAGAAACTGCATAACCCCACCAGTGGAATGATGTTACCTTTTCAAGGCTAACCCATCCCTCCTTTACTGGTACAGAAGACGTTTGTAGATGTTGATTTTCTTGTGATCTCTGTTCCTGTGAGGAATTCAAGCTTAAAAAATGTAAACAATATTGAAACGTTTTGTATTTTTAAATTCAGATACCATCTATCTAAGAAATACCATATATGATGGTCTGCAGGGCTTCTCTCAGGTACAGTAACTGGGGCCAAGCAGGCTCAGATGGCTCCCCTGTGTGACCAGTTGTGATGTATTATGTTGGTATTAATGGTTCCTAAGTTAAATCTTGTCTAAAAAAGCCATAGAAATCCCACTTAAGTATCACAGTAGGCTGCTTAGAGAATAAAATCTGTTCAAGAAACTAAAGATACTACTAGAGTTACTCATGCTTAAAAAATATTGCAGCCTGATTGTTAGAAAGCCCTAAGGGTAAAAGTGGTGACTCCATCCTAGCAGTTCTGGGGTGGGGGAATATAGGAAATCTTTTCTCCTCATTGGAAGGTAAGTTGTGCAGGGCTCAAAACCCTCTGATTAGTGGGGAAGTCAATGAGAACCTCATCAGTTTCTGCTAAGTGTTCTCTGCTGGTCTTGCACGGGGTGGGTGTTAGACAATACCTGACTTTCTGACAGTAGCAGATGTGATGCAAGCTTCAGTGTGCAAGGAAGCAGAGTTCAAATTCCTTTTGTGTCTACAAATAGAGAGCTGCTGTGAAAGTCTTTGTGAATAGAGCTTGTGCCTAATGCATGAGGACCCTTGAGGCAAGTGATGTGATAGAAAAAGGGAGCCTTACAAAACATGCACCTGGGAACAATTGTTTTCACTCATCAATTCTAAGAATGGTTTCAAATCTTTAGTAAATGTAATTCATCAGAAAAGCCACACTGTTTGGAACAAACAGGTGAGACATGTAGCTGTCAGTACAGTAACTTTGCTCTGCTAATGACAAGTTCCACCTGGCTGCAGTTACTAAACTATTTTACAAAACTTTTCAGCTTACTCAACACACCTGTCAGCTTACCCAGCTGCACAGGAGCTGTCATTACAAACTCAAGCTCTATTCAAAGTCCATCAGTGTTTTAGAGGATCACCCTTCCAAGATAAGGAATCTCTACAAAAGTTAATGCCTTGACCACAGGGGCTTTATGGACAGTTAGGTACTACCTACAGTATATTTTTCCTTTTTGCTATGAATATCTTGGGTGGAAAATGTGAAATTAAATTAATGCAGTAAGGATTTCTCAAGTGAGATGAGGTGCAGTGGTTAGAGCTGAATCAGGGATTAATGGTCAGTCTAAACTGGATTCACCTGAATCTGATTTCTCATCTGCTTTATATCCCATCCCACCACCCCTTTTCTCTTTTATCCTCAATCCGTTCTGTTTCTTACTGAAGTGTTTGTTGTTTTCTTGCCAGCTTTAAGAGCCGATTAAAGCTGAGGCATATGCTGAAGCCTTTGTAAAAAGTTTTCCAATACTGGATGTTTTCTTTGGTCAGAGAACTATAGAGCTTCACAAAGCTGCGATAAGGCTTTGGTTCTGCTTTCTGTTGATCCACCTGGAACTGTCCTGCATGTGTTCTGTGGCTGTCTCTAGCAAGGTAAAAAAATTCTAGCTGTATTCTTTTTCTGGATTTTGTATCTTATGTCATATAGCAGAGCAAAATAGTTATTAACAACATCCTACCACAAAAAAATTTTAAACATACAGTAAAGTTTTGGTACTACTCTGTGCTAGGCAGAAAAGCTATATTTGAAAAGCTAAGTTGTGCATCTGCGTCTCTCATGAAAGATGATTGTGGTCATTTTGGATAGTGAACTATCTACACATGTGGGTAAGTTCTCTTTCTTAGTCTGGAATCTCGAAGATTAAATGACTAAATGTCAGCTATTTTGTCTAGAGACCATGAACAAATAAAAGTTTAGTTCTCTGGGGCACAAGTTTTTGTCATTAGCATCCTTGCACCAAAATCCCTGGTATCTAATTTGGTGTTACCTATTGTGCTAATAAAATAAAATAAAACAAAACAACCTTAATAGTCTTCTTTTTTGTATATCTTATCTAGAGATGAGCATTACTTTTAATGCAGACGCCCCAAATGACTTTATTCATGTGTATGAATAAAACAGAAATTTTCAATTCCAACAGACAGATGTACATTATGGAGGTAGAATTTTAATTTTTAGAAAGATTTGCACAATTTTTTGGGGTTTTGTTTTGTTATTTATTTTTTAATTCAAAAACATAATGTTTACTGAAGATATGCCTTTTTGTGGAGAAAAAAAAGCCATTTATATGGATTTATATCTATTGGTAATGGGTCAAGGAAAGAATTTATGAAAAGGCCTAGGTAACTAATGTTTCTCTAATGACAAATTACCAGTTCTTTTCATGTAAGGTACTGGAAGGGAAAAACCTCAAGATTTTGAACTACAGAAATAGCCATGCATGTAGGTGTACCCTTATCTGACAAACAAAATATATAATTTTAGCATTATAACCACTTTCTCTGTATTGTTTTTCAACTTCTAAATTGGGCTGGCCTATAGTTAGTACTTGGAATTTGTGACCCTTGAAGCATGGGCAATGTCTTGCATATGATTGCTTGATTTGTTTGTAGTGACTGGATTTTACTCTATTCGGGGTAGTTCCAGACCCTAAATTAAAAGCTACTAAATCAGTAGTTCTGGATACAGTTGTCACAGATATTTTACTTAGGAGATTTCTTTTATTCTAGAGCGGGACTGTTGCACAACCAGTATTTGGAATATTGATTCTTTAGCTACCTCTGTAACCTACACACCTGATTTCTCTGCCATTTTCAAATTGTTGTGATGTGGGGATTGTTAATGGTTATATTATAAAAATAACCCTCAAACCTTTAATCACTGTCACTTTCTAAAAGAACAAGATTATTTACTTTCCATTTACTTGCCTTCATTTTCTGAGAGTGTATTCTGCACAGATGAATCCTATTTTCAGAATAGTGATCTTCCTGCAAGAAAATCTAGTACAAGAGAGAAACATCAAACTGACAGGAAGATTGAATGGGTAATATATGCCCTTCTCTTTTTAATGTGGGGTATCTTTATGATACTGTGGCCTGTGGTCTACAACTTTGACCCACATCTTTCTTTTTAGTTAACCTCCATCAACTATTTAATACAGCTTCACATGTTTGTCATGTGAATCTGTAATTAATGCCATTCTATTCCCCATGTTAATATGTTCACTGAAAATGATATAGAAGGAAGGGCACTTACATCTACAGAGAATTAATTAGCATGTAATTTTCAGCATATCATCTAGTGTTAATTAGCAGTTAAACCATCTTCTAGAGCATGACCTGCTGATTTAAATACAGCATTCTGTTACAGTGGCCCTGGGGGATAATGTCTTGAAAGGGTATTCTCTTGAAAATGGAATTCCCTGTTTGTCTCTCTATTTCTTTGTGCCTTAACATCAGATCTTTGTCAGCTCTTTCTGCCACACAAAAGCCCCTTTACTTAAGTGATCAGCAAGCAGCAATTTTGATATTAATCAGAAAAGATAATGATAGATTTAAGTATGCCAAATCAATGTGCTGCCTGATGGAGGTGTGATAGCTCCGTTGTTAAAGGAGGGTCACATCCTCCCTGATGGATCCCTAACTGCAATAGCTTCAGCTTTGCTATCTTTTCTTTAAACACATAAAATTCTACCATGAGGAGCTGCAATACTGGCTAGCTGAGCCGTTCAGGAACTCTCTCTCTTTACATAGTTGTAGTGTATCAGTTTATATTTCTTGTGAAAAAACCAAGTGCTATATTACATTTTAACTACCTAGCTTAATCTGCTTATGTTTTGCTATTCCTCTTTTCTTAAGTTGTGAGTGATCCTTTAATTTTTTTATTTCATCAGCGTAAAAATATCTAAAGCTCTATTTTATTGAGCACTTCCATCAGCCTGAATACCTCTATTATTCTGCTTTTGAGGTCTTATTTTTCTATGCAATCGAATTCCCTTGACCTCAGGAGAGTATTTATTCCTGGTATCCATGCTTTATATTATAAAGGCTTTACCCTGGTGTGTCATCAAAGCTGTTGCTGTGAAGTGGTGAGTTTTAGTACTGTGAAATTGAACTCTTTCATGGTGATAGGGAGCAACTGACCCTAGTTCTTCAACTAGTTGATGATAGATTAGGAGATGAAACTGAGAAGTTTCTTGTGCTCCTTCTTGTGCTGCTGGTGGGTTTTTTTTTTGTGTGTGTGTGTGTTTCTTTGAGTTTTTGTTTTGTTTTGTTTGGACTCTTTTTTTCTTAATATTTCCAAGGTCAAGTGTTACAATCCAGGACTCTATTAGACTGAAAAGAAAATAGTCTCTTGAAGAGAAGATATGTCCAACTTTTGAGTTTCTGGAATGAGATCTCTTAATGACCAAAAAAGTAATCCCCTCAGTTGTCAGCAGAATTGTGCAGATTCTCTTGGTAGAAGTTATGAGATGGGCAATACATGATAGACACCCAGAATATATTTTCAGAGGCAGATGTCTCAGATAGTTGTGATGAAATTTCTGCTTAAATCAAAGATGCATTGTAAATCTGTTCATTGCCATTATGAAGTGCTTTTGAGGGCCAGTTAGAAAAGACTAGTTTTTGATTGAGTGGTGTGTTAGTTTGGCTGGCCCATGGTAGTGAGCTAGCTGGTTTTGAGATTAGCACCTTGTTGGACCAACTGGAGGGCATTTCATCTCTGTGAATATTGCATTTCAAGACAAAACAAAGTTCGGGAAGATGCTTTTGCTGGCCTCTGGTGAGAAAAGATCTTCTCCCCCTTGGCCTTGGGCCGGGCAGTGGGTGGGGAAGGGGAGGCCACCTGGGCCCTCGGCTAAGGTGGGGCCCGGCTGCATCTGATACCATCTGCAGACCTGGGCCCTGCTCTGCTGCTGGTCCTAGGCTGGGCTCTGCTGCTGCTGTAGCCCTGACAGACTCAGCCGGTGGCCCCCTGGGCAGTAGGGGGGAGGAAGCCATGCCAGCCCGGGCAGGGTTTTGCTGATGAGAGCGAGGGGTGGAGAGAAGAGTCCATCCAACCTCCCCCAGTCACAAGAAACCAGCCAGCGGCTGCCTTTCAGCTCAAACCCCCTGAGATCTTACTCCCCCAGCATGGCTTTGAAATATGATGCCATGAATTGCTGTACAGCCTGGTAGAGATCCTGGCACAGCTCCAGCACAGCTGCAATTCATCACCAGACTGCCTTGGCCCGGCCGCTGCCTTTGGTAAGTCTTTCATTGCACAGATGGGACCTGAAAGCCTCCATCCTCTCTTGAATGAGAGAAAAGGACAAAGTAAAGACATGTAAAGGTCTGCATGAAGGCATCAAGGTCAGTAAAGAAGGAGTAATGTCCCACATGGAAGGAAGATGAGGAGTTGCCTCATTTCTTAGGCTGAAAATCTCATGTAAATTGTGGAGATGGACTAATATATTGAGATATTTCCTTTAAACCATAGAGAAGTATTGGGAAATGGAAAGTTCAAATTGTAGACCTGAGCAAAGGAATGCAGTGTTAAGTGAGCCAGTGTTGAAGTGGCTGTAATTGCTGAGGGGTTTGAACAGAGAGATGAGGTAATGAAGACTCTTTGCCCCAAGAGAAGAAGAGAACCTCTGTTCCCCGCGATGATGATGATTTTAAAGATAGATAAAGAGAACCTTTGCTTTGGAATAGTTTATCTTTAAAAAAACAACAACCCCATACACCGACCTGTCCCAGAGGCACAGCTGTGAAAGGGCTGTGAACATTGGAGGAGTTTCACAAATGCAGGTTTCTGGGCAGTTGTTGTTCATATAGAAGTTTTTCCATAGCAAATGAGATATGTTCCTCTCCCTAAGTGAACTGAAGAAAGATTATTTTTAGAATTGGAAAACTGACTGGGAATTCTGAGTGTGGTTTCTGTACATAGTCAGTGAGAAAGAAAGAAGACGTGGGGAGGGAGGAGGAGTGTCCTGAAGGTTTTATTCTGGTTTTTTATTATTAGACTTTTAATTCTATTAATAAATTTTCTTTATACCTTTCAAGTTTAAGCCTGCTTTGCTCTTGATTGAGAAATTTCAAATTGATGAACCAAAACCACTACAAGTCTTAGGTAACTTAGCGAACTCTTCAGATCCAAAATTTATTCTTCTTTGTAAATAATTGCATTGTCCAAGGGCTGATCTCAACTTCATCAATGTGTTTATTGTTCAATTCCCCTAGGAGACTATCACTATGCATTCATCAAGAATTTAGTGCTGATAGCTAAACTATTGCTTTGATTTGCTCTCCATGGGAAGGATTGAAACTCCATTTGATAGAATTAATTTCTGAATAAAGCTATATTAAACTTATAGACCTAATTTTGTGTTGTAAAATCACTGGCTACTCAACCAGATGAGTCTAAGCTATCAGTGGTAAGTTTAAGTACTAATATTTCCCTAACCTGTGACATGTTCAAACACTTTTCTCCCCAGCTATCCTAAAGCAGCACTGGCTAGTGGTAGTAGTCTACTGACTACTGAAACTAATCTCAGAGTGTGGAACCATTTCCAAAGCATGGTGTGGCTGGGTCCTTAAACTGTTTCATGTCATGGGTTTCTGGCCCGGCTGCTGGACTCCCTTTAGCTGGTTTTGGTTGGGCCAGGAAGAGGCATCAGAAAGGGATTATCTGTGCTGTACTGTAATGTGGGGCTGGGCGAGCTGTTTAAGGTCAATTGGTGGGAGAGTAGTGTTGTGGTTCTTTGGCAGTTTATTTTTCTTCTTGCAGAATTTGAAAAAATCATTGTTGTCAGGCATGGCAAAGGAACGGAATTGTTTCCTTTTCACTGTGAGTATTAAATTTATCAAACTTCGAACATTTCAGATTCTGCATTTGTAATTTTTTTTTTTTTATGATTACTGGAAAGGAAATCTTGGTCCTACCAATTAAAAAAATTAAATATACAACCTTTAATACACTTGCGTGTGCATTTAAAATACTTTAAATGCTTTAAAATTATTGCATATTCAAGACAGTGGGGAGCAATATCTGAGACTGAGAGAGACCATTCTTACTCTGGTAAGTCTCTTTTTCAAAATCCAAGGTAGGGAGTATCTATTTGCATATCAGCAAATGAAAATATTGAATGATCAAGCCCAAATATATTTTATATACAATGTAGTAACACCAGTGTTAGAAATGTTCAAGTATGTTCAAATAACCTATGCTACTTCTTCCTCAGCACAGAATTAGCTCTCATTGCCAGACACTAATGGATTTGTTGAAATCTATTCTGATTATGACACCTGTCCAAAAAAGTTTGGGCGAAGCTTACTAAAATTGTTCCTTCCTGTGGTTCCCACTTTTTTTTCTCTGCAAAAATTTCCTGTAACTACTTCTCTCATACAAAATAGCCAGTTGTTCTTTCCCTGGCGTTCAGAGCCTATTACAAACACTCTGATTGCAAAATCTTGAGTTCCCACTGTCAGCACTGTTTCAATTCCCAGTTTCTAGGTCACATTAAAATACTATGGTAGTAGCTTTTATTCATCTTTCCCTGTTTAAATGTCTCATTTTATGGGCTCCTGGCACGGCATTCACACTGAAAAGTGTTACTGCTTGTATGAGTAAGTGGCACAAACAGACTTTGCAGAAGCCTGTAAGCTATAATTTGCTGAATGATGAAAAGGGAACATAGGGTAAGGTTGGTCCAATATGCTCTGTTTCTCACCAAAGGCTGAAGTGTTGAGAGGAAGAAAAGGAGATTGTTGCAAAGAATTCTTCTTTGTTGACTGCCTAATGATCCATAAATGTTTTGTTTGCTAAAATTGAAGGTTGTGGTTCTTAACACTTTGGCATTCTTTGTGTCAACAGGGGCCATGATGAATCCTCTTGGCCTAAATAGGACTGAATTAAGTTATTTGAGTAGACTGCTGTCGTAATAGACTTCTCGTGCAACGTTTCTGATTAGTTCCTAAGTAGATACCTATAACCAAACTAGAGCTTTCAGAAAGATTTGGAATTTGAGCATTGCATGCAGGCTTGCCAAGAATCGAAATTTCCAGCAAATTGTCATGTTCTGTGAAAATACAGCTCAGAATCTTGGACCATCTTCTAGTCTAATAAAAATCCCAATATAAGATTAATTATTTATTGCTTCAATTTTTTGATTATTGCTATATTTATGGTGCTATAAAATTAATTTATGGTACTAAATAAAGATGAGGCAAATTCTGGAGAACATATGAAAATTAAAAATACTTTTTAATTGTTGTGTAATAAAACCGGTAATTATTTGCCTATCTGGACAATAAAATTGAGGCTTTTAAAAAGCATGCTTACATATTTTTTTGCTCCAGTAGAAAAAAAACACACCCTGTGTCAGAAGGTGCTATTTCAAATGTTTAGGAAGTGTGGAAGGATGCAAGAATGGAGGTGTGGCTCTTGAAACTCACTTCAGGAACAAACAACAGTAGCTGGGGCAAGCTTTGCCCAAGAGTTTGCGG
>WAAG01070169.1:15868-61758 GCA_013390105.1 Tichodroma muraria | reverse complement strand
AGGGGCCGCGGGTCAGCGCCCCGGGCAGCGTGCCCTTCCCGTGCGGCCGCAGGGCGCGTGTCCCCCGCACGCGGGCATCCAGGGTGCGCCCACGGCGCGGCAGGCAGCCCGGTCCGCGCCGGCAGCCACCGGCGTGAAATGCTGACGCGGGAGCGCGGGGTCTGCGGGGCACGGAGAGTCGTGTGCCCGGCTGGCCGAGCAGCCCTCCCGCCAGCACGGCGCTGGGCTGGACCGCGGTAGGCACAGAGCGTCCCTCGCGCGTCGAGCAGGCCCTGTGGCACACAAAATACAGCGAAGAGGGAAATTGTGCCCAACCTGCTCCGTGGTGCAACGACCAGGGCCACATCACAGCCCTTGCCCCACGAAGCTGTGAAACACCTGCACGCAGCTGCCCACCCCGACGTTCGGACTGACACGAGACCTCCCACGCACCTTGCTACACCACACGGCGACCTTCAGGCACTCCCAAGCACCACATCTGCTCTACTGGAAACAGCAACTCACGGAGAAACCCATCACCCAAATACAGTGACAGCCCATACCCTTCAAGACGTCGTACAGCGAAGCCACACAACCTGCATAATGGGATGTGAGACTCTGCAGCGCTCCCCAAACACACGCTATACTCCAAAGTACACTTTTCTGTACTACTTGGCAACCAAGTAGTGCTCCCTGCATCTTACCTACCACTAGACCACATACAACATAGTACAAATACTTGACACCGTCATAATCACAACAGATCAATCCACCCACAGATTACTGAAAATCACTTCAAAGCAAAGGTGGTATAAAAATGCCTCTAAACCACAGCATGACATCACTCAGCACGAGGGGACTATTACTGCAGTAAAACTGCCCCACCAGTTCACATTAGCATTCAAATAGGCAGTCCAAGCCCTTTGCTGTGTGATGTAGCCAAATGACAATACCAGAGATGTTGTAGTGGAAGTGGGCCAGAACAGCATAAGCTGAAGGTTGGAGTGAATAGAGAGGTTTTGAGATGAGATGAGGATAGAGCCGCATAAACTCCAGCAAGTTGAAAGTTCATCCTGGTTCCTTAGGAATAAGCACAAGTGGTGTGTGGGACTGATGCGGGTGGTAAACAATTCCTCCTTGCCTTTTCAAACCCAGAAGTGTCTGCCCAGTAGAAGGGTACCAGCCCGCAGCGTTTCAGAGCAAATCACGGGGAAATAATCTCTTAAGCCATATATGGAACTGCTTTCTCTGGGTGTGTACGTGTGTTTGCATGTGCAAATGAAGAAATGTGCATCCCATATGCTTTGAGCCATAGAAAAATTACTTTCTTTTTCCCTCCAGAAGCAAAGAAGCAATACAAAGAAACAGGTATTTTCTGTTTCTTAAAAAAACACCATGGGTAAGGTAGTACAGCTTGTAGGCCAGAAAGACCTCCAGAGCAGCTAGAACCATGCTGGGGCAGCTGAAAGGTTCCCTGGAGTCAGCCCATGTGGCCATTTTAGACACACCACTGTGTCCCTGCCAGCTCAGCCCCAAGCCAGCTCACTGCTGGCTCCCAATAGAAGAGCAGAGCTCAATGGTTTCTTGTGGGTCAGCACCACTGTAAAGCATTCATCATGCTAAATGGGCATTCCTACCAACTGCTGAAAGGACCAGCAAGTCAGATAGGCTACAGAAGTGATTCACATGAAAAATAATCAAGAAGGAGAAAAAGGAAAGCCTTGGTATAACTCCTCCTAGCTAGTTCTGTTAGCTGGGTTCTGTAAGCTGGGTTCTGTAAGCTGGGAGCAACAGGGGTACCTAGGGTAGGGAGCAACAGATCCTCACATCTTTCTTTGCTCCTGAGAAATGACAGGGGGGACCAGTCCCACACAGCAGCCTCAGAGCTGAATCAGAGGGAGCAGGAGGCAAGAGGAGTTCAGGGCACTCCTCTAGTTCAGCTGTGGATATGCTGGTAGGAGGCCTGGGTCCCTGTGCTTGTATGGTTTTACTTACTTAGGTTAATAATTGCATGTAAAGACCTCTCTCTCTCTTTCTCTCTCTCTCTCTCTTTCTCTCTCTCTCTCTTTCTCCCTTTCTCTGTTTATAAACAACACTGAGGAAAAAATGTGGTATGATTTTCTTTTTCCTGAAGTTCTGAAAAGTGCAGGTGATATGCACTGTAACTGGAGTTGCGTAAAGCTTGTTGACAGAAAGTGTGTTGTGTTAGACCAACTGATATGTCTGAAAAAAATTACAACACTTTTTTCCCCAACACAATATCTGAAGCATAAGCAGCAGATTTCAAAGTGTCTATGATTGGACTATAATAATGATTGGACCTATAGCTGTTCCAGAAAGAAAGGAAAAGGTTGTCTTTAAATGTGTGTGCTTAGTATCTTACAGAAACTGAGATTGTATTTAATTATCACATATCAACAAGGAGGAGTGAGAAAAGGTTGCAGAGGAATCACCAGTGTGTTTACTGTCTGACAGTGTTTGTTTGAAAGTTATGCACGGTATTGCTAATAAGACATTATTGTGTTCTAGGTGAATTGCACGTTTGTTTATGCTGAAACAGTCTGAAAGTCTTTGAAGCCATCTGGTAACAATTAACACCTACATATCAAGGTTTTACCTGTAACTATCCCTGGGACTTTGGTCTGCACAACTTTCTGAAAAGAAACCCTTTCTTCTATCAGAGAGTTGGCAATGATATTTTTTTCCTCAGGGATGGGGAGCACTTTTCCAAAAGTAAGTTCCTCCAATGCAGGTAACAGTGTGACAAGAAGAGCTGTCATATTTGCACAGCTAAGAAGCCAAGTATGGGAGGACCAGGAGTGTTGTACTGGAATTCAAAGAAAACACTTCTTAAGAAAGTACAGTGTGAGTTGCAATCTGGTGAAAGAGAGAAGAGGGTAATTTTTACTTATCATATCCCTACATCATTTGCTCCTGAATGAGATAAACAGGAATCATCACCAAAAAATACTTTCCTGGGAAAAAAATACCTCATGGACCTCTGTGAGCTGAGGCTTCCAAATCCCAAAGCTCCAAACCCACTTCTTGTTGGGCACACAAAACCTCTAAGAATCAAGTCATCAATATCTCATCCTTATGTCCAATTTAAATTTACTCAGAGTAAAATGCAGCAACTTTCAAAACTGACTAATAATGAGGTCTTGTTTTTACTATACTTTTGTGCATTTAAGAGGACCTGCCTGCTTGGTTCTGCGACAGAAATCTAAACCGTATTTCATTCGAAGTAGATCATCATCCAGCTAATGCTGTAAGCAGCATAAACTGGCTTTGCCCCCCAGAGGAGGGCTTCTGCTCCCTCCTGGCCCCAGCTGTTTGTTCCCATCCATTCCCTTTCATGTGCCAGCATGCTCAGTTGTAGGTCTGTGCATTGAGATGCTGTGGAAATTAATTTTTTTGCCAGATTAGCTTTCAGCCAAATCAGTTTTGCAGAAACCAGAAAATCAAGATAAATCAGAACTCGGTTCTGCAATGGGGCTTAAAGCCTATGTTGGCCCAAGGGAGAAGATGGCACAGCAGGACAGAAGCCTTTTGATTTATATCAGGTTACAGTATTTTTCAGGCAGCCTGGTTATGTGTTTCAGACACAAATACATATCCATGAGATAATATTCATAACATTCCGGTATCAGTTTCATGCGAGGGGATGAGCAGATTTAACAACTCATTGTCACTGGGGGTTACTACTCTTGCCTTCCTCCCTTTCCATTATCCTTTCCTACCTGATGCTTCTTGGATATCTCCATGAGCCGTTTCAGTGCATCAGTCTGGTAGAAAACTAACACAGGAAAAAGAAAAACATTGTTTTGTGCTTTGTTGGCAAGCAAAGGCCACACAGGGAAGGTTCTGACACATCCCAGAGCAGGCTAGAGGGCAAGGGCAGGGTCCAACAGCTGGGAGCAAAAGCAGAGTGGACAAGACCTCCACTTTCATCAACCACAGTAAGTTCTTTGCCCAAATGACTGCCTTAGCTAATTTCTTGCACTTTTTGTGTGAGTTTGTCCTACGACTGACTGGTGTGATGTCCCTCTGGCTCATCTGCACACAGGCTGTGGGCTGTCAGATCAGTTCCTGAGCTCCTGAGCATTGAATGGGAAACTCTACAGACACCACACAAGGCGCTGACCAGGTATAAGCTCACTTTACAATTATCGACATCCCTTACGCTGGGTCAGCCCTCCACGTGAAAGCACAGGGCTCCCGTCTGACCTGTCTTGTTTCACAGGACAGCAGTGTGGTCACAGCTCCGTGCTTGACCCGGGTCACATCGGCACTGCTGGCACTTTCCTTCTGGGCAGATGCTGTGCCAGTAATGCAGGCCCACTAACACCTCCGACCTCCCTACTGACCATTCCTTCGCACAGTGGCACTGCATTAGCACAGTGCCCGCCAGAGGAGTAGAATTTAAAACATCTGAAATCATATTTTTCTAAGTTGAATGGCTCTTACACTTTCTCTGCTATAACTGGAAATTGCAATAAGGATAATCAACACTTTGCTTTTATATCTGTGAGATGTTTATCACAGATAAAGATCTGTGAGATCTTTATCTAAAGATCCCAAAACAATCAGCAATTGTCAGTGAAGATTTGCAATCGCTGTGCCAGCAGACATGGACTGGTTAAGCAACCTGCTTAAAAACACAAAGGAATTTTTCCTAGTTTTGCTGCTAACAAGACAACACAAGCGTTGACCTTTAGTTTTTGGCTCTGAGCAGTGTCTCCTTCCTACACCATCACCCATTAGGCATTTAACTATTTGACATCAGTAGCCAGGGCTGCCAAGAAGATGCTCCTAGAGCACTATTGGCTCAGCCCCTTTTCTGACATTAATAAACCATGTGAGAGGAATACATTCAATCTGAGTTCAGGAACTTGAAAAAGTCCTAAAAGAGCCTTAAGATGTTATTTTTGCAGGTATTTTTTGTTCTGGGGTTTCAGAGACTGGAATGGATTTGGAGATAAAGTTGAACCAGATGAAAAGAAAATAAAAAAACTTTATCATTTAAATCAATCTCATAATCCCTGGAGATCTGGTTTGTGATTTTTCAAACTTTTTTTCTGGTAACACAGTAAAATGTATTTGTTTGCTCCTTACTGAATCTTGTTACCAGTAAACCCTTCAATTACTAAAGGCAAAAAGGGTCATAATTTCTGCTGTTTATATTTTGCATTTCTCCCAGCTTGGATAATGAAAATCAATAAAACCACTTTCACTGCCAAGTCTCAGTGGTACAATGTTGGTGAATAAAGGGAAAGCAAACTAAAAAATGTTCTTGGAAACTGTGGTAGAATTTTTTAAAACACAATATAAAAAATCTGTTTACAATCTATATAAAATCAGGTTCTTGCTAAAGTTGAACCTAATTTAAAGCTGAAATAATAAATAAAGAAATTGTGAGACTTGCAAAGCAAGATGATTCTCAGTTTCCATTCATAATGCCACCCCTAGTTCACCTAGGATTTTCTTTCTGCTCATATAACTATATTGATTTAGCTCAAGAAAAACTTTTTTTAATATCTGTGCTCTACAAGGATCTGAAAGAAAAGCATGCTTGAATATCCAGTACTATACCCCCTCTAATACCAAAATAAAAGTCTGGAACCAGATGGGAGAAATCCACTTGCAGTTAGTCTAGGCGGGCTGCAGTTGGGAAGGCATTCCTGCTCCCTGCTGGCGCTCCAGGACAGGCACGGGAGGGCTGGCCCAGCCCTGACCTGAGCTGGGCAGCCAGCCGGGCTGCACCAACCCCTGCTGGAAAAACCTGGGCATCCTTCAGCTCCCACGGGCACCAGGAATACCTGCAGTGGGTGCACACCTGCAAGAGAACGGGCTGAGTGCAGAAGAGCTGAACACCGAGGGCCAAACCCCACCCCACAGTGTGGAAAGGAATGTTTTGCTCATCGGATAAAGATTTGTTTACAGTTAATTAAGCATAAGAGTTGTTGATAACAAGCTCTGTTTACAGTGTGGGCAGGAGATTGCCCTGTCTAAATAGGTCCAAAGGATATTAACATTCATAAAAGTTTGGCAGGTGTAGAAATTAGTCCTTCAAAAAAACCAAAGGTATGTTCAGAGAAATCCAGAGGGAAAGGAGAATCTTAATAAAGCCCTAGGGGAGATTTATGTATAAAAGTTACATGTCTAAAGACTTCTTCAAAATGGTCCTCAGCCACAAAGTTATGTAAACACCTCAGTGATACAATCTCTAGGACATATAGAGAGAGAAATAAAAGCCTTTTGAAGCTAACTTAAAAGCATAGGTGGATATAATCCTAGATTTCTTTTTTATTTGTGTTCACATATCTCAAAAGAATCTTGCTCACTGTCTTCACTTTGACTACTAAATTCTGCTTCATTCCAATCTCCACCTCATTTGGCATGAAGGGTGATTTTGTGGTTCATGAGCAACAAACACTAAGGTCCCATTTATCAATTCATCAGAGTTTCATTCTTGCTCTGTGATGTATCTTGCCCAGGATCAACAAGATGTTTCTCCGGGACATCCAAGAAAGACCAAAGTCCTCTTCTGCTCTGCAACAGCACTGAAAGACACAGCACTTTGTGGAAGACATGTTTTGTGATAGGGAATGTTATCAGGCAATGAGATGGTAAAGAGCATGCTCAGCTCTCGACTCTCCCTTATTCTCCACAGTCACCTAAACTACAGAGTAGAGGTTTATTAACTCTGCGATAACATCAGCTGTGTACTATCACCTGGGATTTGGTCTGAGCCACCTCTCCATGACAGTCTTCCTCATCTCCACGTAGCAAAATGTACAAACAGGGTACTTGGTAAGTTGAGGTTATGCAGGAGCACATAGGCTGCTCTGAAAATCACTTTGGCTTTACTTTTTCCTCATAGGGATTTGTGGACAAAAATCTTTAACAGTTGCACATAAGGAATTCTCCTCTTGAGCTAGAGAAGAAGATGAAGGTTCAGCCCTTTACTACAGCACTGATCAAGGAGATTTAGGTTAAGATCCTGGGGTCTGTCAAATTAGTTCTGATACAGAACATCTTGTGTTTAATATATGCTCTAAAGCCCGTGTCCATAGGATGCTCTAATGTCCTGTGACTATAGTGATGATTTTCTCTCCTGACACAGACACTGTCACCCTTCCTTAGGAGAGTGCTGCTCACTTCCCAGGGTGGCTTGGAAGTGCTGCGCAGCAGAGCTGCATTTGCTTACTGATCTGAGCAAGGGGTGTTATACCTGCTCTCTGTTCTTCCCGCCCTAAGGCTACTCCTGTAGCAATGCAATTTATTCATCTCTCCTTACTCAAAGCTGTGCCTAGAGGCACAATATTGCCTTTGATTATCCAAAAGAAAAAAGTGAGCTTTCAAGGGCCACCACTGGCTTCTGTTTAATAGTATGTAATTTCTAGATTCTGTTTACTTCTAGCTTTTAACACTCATTTCTTTTCCTTTGGATTTCATTAGTTATTGTTTTTTTGCTTTCTTTTTTTTTTGCAGCCATTGTTTGTGACTGCTAATGGCAACACCTGTGTGTGTCATAATCTGGCCAGTATCTATAATTTTAATTAATATATGTGATTTTTAAATGTCTATTTCAGCACAAAATCCATGAGAAGGCCATTTACATCATAGCTAAAGATGCAGGCTTTTAAAAAGATTCTCATCAATTCTCAGTTTTCTGTTTACTTTCTCTTACCTTTTCCCTTTCTTCCTTTCAAGCTATTTTATACTGTCCAGTGATGTGAGCTACAGATGCTAGAAGTTTTTACCCATTCATTCCCCAAAGCTGGAAGATTTGCTCTAAACATGGAAAACCTGTGGGCTCCCAGGCCAGATCAGCCCTGGCGGATCTCAAAGAAGGAGGAAATTTTGGTCTCTGAGATCACAAATCAATCTCTCTAGCAACACGGCAGGGAGGAGACAGGACTCATTGGAAAGAGATGCTGTGCCTGTTGCCAGCTGCATTACCTTCAGCTGCGGAAGGAGGAGGGTGTATAAGTGTCTGTTCCCCTCCCCTGACCACAAAGGATTTGTTTAAAATGCATGCCAGAAGGAGGATTAGAGCAGAGCCCTCCCTCCTTTCCTTTGTTCAGGAGGAAGGGAGCATAGCCCTTGGCTACTGGAGTCTACTACTCACGGCCTACTTCTCTTTGCCTTCCTCTTGTACTTTGGCGTCACGTTTGAAAAGGATTGCTTGATATTCCAAGAATGACATTGTGCTTTACAGGAGTATCAGTCTCCAGCCTGCTCCATCAATTGTGCTCTACTTACGTAGACTGTGCCTACAAAACTATCTGGGTCAGGCATGCACGGCAGCCTGCCTTTCCTTTAATGTTTTACCACAGACAGTCCCTCGCATGATCCTTTTTCCAGATGGTCCCTAATCCTTGAACATATCCAAAATCCTTCAGCTATGATTTCTTGATCTCTTCAACAACAGATATTTTTCTTCAAATTTTACAGTACATAGTGTGCTTTCTGCTTCTACAGCACTTCACAGTATTTCCCAAATGCATTTCAAAATCTTCATTCTTTTCCGTTGTATTCCAGCTTTCACACCTAAGGCAACAGCTGAACACCAGTGAGCCAAGCCAACAGCGTATCAGCCTGACTTATGGCAACTGATACACACCTTTCCTTCCAAGAAGCAATTCATTTAAGCAGATGTTTTCTCCAGCTGTTTCTGGAATAATCACAGATTCATTGAGGGGAAAATCTAAACAACAGCAATGTTCTCTCTCTCCCCCATCATAATTAGTTTCTGCTGATGAAACCTGAGCTTTCCATTCACCATTTTTCTCCCCATCCCTCTGGGGTTTTTACCCCAGTGCAGCACATCTGAGCGATCCCAATCCTTCCATTACCGGGTGTGGAAAGAGTGGCCTCCATGCATCAGCAAGGGTTTGAGCTGCCTCTGGGGTGTGTGAATCTGCTTCCTGTGGCTCCGGCTGGGCCTTGGTAACGAGCACAGACGTGCCTTTGTGACTGCAGTGCACTGCTCTCCTCAGAGCTCCTGGGGCCCCAGTGGAGGTAGCAGCCTCTTAACAGTAGGATTGGAAATAAAGGAAATACTACTGAGACAGTTGGTACTCTCGGGACTGGGTTTGGATAGAACATGGCCAGTAGACAATAGAAAGCTTTTCCAGCCATCATACTCAATATTTTGGATGACAGACTAATTTTCCTATTAAAAAAAAATAAATCCTATCAATAGTTAATCTCACTTTTATTTTCTCTAGGGTTTGGATTCAGCCCTGCATATTTACAAGTACTCAGCATTCTGGCTGCAAAGTGTATTTTGTTGCTATTTGTGTGGTATCCAATATCCTGTCTTTTGTATTCTCACCTCCAAGAAGCCACTTTCCAAGAAGCCAAATAACATATTCTCCTAACAAGCATATAATTATTTAGTTATTGCACTGTTTTATGGTTGCATTGTTGGTAATTGCTCAATATTGCAAGTGATTTATTAGTAATTGCAGAGTCTTTCAGATCTGTCTTCAGTAGGAGAACAAATAGCACCTTGCATCAATAGACATCAAAGTCTTCAGGAGGGATTTTTCTTTAATGATCTTTTTCTAAACTATCTTTCCTACTGCAGCCCTGAGGGCCAAAGTTTCTTTCTCTCTTTACAAAAATAACTCGAAGTTTCACTCCTGCCCGGCAGTGGAAAAATACATTACATCAGTCTTTGAATAGGATTTTATTCTGTAGTCTGGCTATCACTGTCTTGTAGTTTCATCTGCATCTAATGGGATTTTGCTGTGGTGATGTACATTCAGACCGCATAACTCCTCAGCCACTCAAACTCTTCTTAGAGCTTTTTGACAATAATTAAACTGCAAGTGTTTTTCAGCTATTCCTGCCATTTAGGCCTTCCCACATTGACTTCAGTTGAGATTCACGGGTGGAATAGATGAGAATTCAACTTCTCTTTCATTAATGTATGCCTTCTGGTTACAGCTTGCCAGCCTTTGTCGAAAGCCCTCCATCATTTTATCACACGACTCCTTCTAAGGGATTTCTCAGCTTTCTACCAGCTATAGCAAGAAACTCAGGCCACCTAAACTTGTCTGTGTGGCAAGCAGGAGGAGATTTTCCAGCTCCTCTCAGTGTGCCTGGAGCTGTGCTCCTAGTTTTCCTCTGCCTCCCACTTACTGCTGCACCTTCTCCTGCCTCTGGTGCCTGCTGGGACCCAGTCCTGACTGCACCCTGGGAGCACAGAGGCAGCAGGCAAGACAAACTCTCTCCTCTCCTCAACAGTCCATATGCAGCCTCTCCTTGGTTATATCCACCCTAACCCCACCTCTGCTGTCCCAAGCCTTTCAGGATGAGCTGGCAGCTAGTACAGACTAGGCTGAAGAGGCCATTCAAATCAGCCTCATCCCTGAACAACCATTCCCATGCTTTATGGAAGATATGAGGAGTGGAGGGACACCACGTAGTGTCCCATCACCCAGGGTTACACTGTGCTTAACAGGAGGGCAGTGTACGGGGCTTGATTTAAACCTGCAACCCTGGCAGTGCCAGACTCCCGGCAATGCCAAGAAGAATGTTATTTGAGGACAGAAGAAATAGACTCTTCACAGATGGCTGCACAGCAGCCATCTCATTGTATTTCCTGATTAGCCAGTGTGGGTGGCTTCAGAAAAACAGGTAAGCAAGGGGATGCACAAAAGATAAATAAATAAATAGATGCAAGGCATAAATATTTCTGCTGACACCTTTCTCCTGTCTCCCAGTAACAAACTGATCTTTCCTGTGCTAGGGAAGAAAATAATTTCCTGTTGAATTCATTGGCTTCAAATGGAAACCATGTTTGTCATGGACTCTTCCAAAACTTCTTTGCAGAGGTTCCCACGCTGCTGAGTCACCCCGTGTCTGCTGGAGACAAAGCTGCCCCAAGTCAGCTTCTGCAAGGCTTGAGGCAGCCAGCTCGGGTGCTGTACATAACAGAGGAGGCAGTGGACCAAACCCAGACACCTGTGAAGAGAGATACGAAAAAGGAAAAGAAATCAGAATGACAGTCCTCCACAAAGCAAACTTACTGTCTGTTTTATTAAATGTTACATTTAGGGCAAACAAGATTTTACCTTTGCTATCATTTAATAGGATGAAAAAGAGGAATCTGAAATTTGGGGGTAAAGTGCAAGTAATGTTCTTGTTAGCTACATGCAAAGCCAAAGAGTTTTTTTCAGAAAATAAACTAAGATTGTACCTTTATAGACAATGTCAAGTATTTACCAGGTGCTGGATCTGTCTACAAAATAGAAAAACAACTCCTGTGCTACTATTCACTGCAAAGCTAATGTTGGAGGCCATAGTATTGATATTTAAAGTAAGACACACTGTTTAATGATAAATAATATTTTTCAGCTATAATTCTCCCCAACATGTTTAGACACATTGCAGAGATCAATAAGGATCAAAAATAAAATCTTATACATGATTTAGACTCATTATATTTAAGCAATAAATAAGGACATGGCAATTTAAGTAAATATTGTTTAGTGTTACCCATTAACATCATGCTCCTTGGTTTCTCTTCTTTAATCTCACATGGAAGAGGCCTGATTTTTAGGAACCCCAAAGCTGTGGGAAGCACAAATGCATATCTGCCACTTCCCCAAAGTGGGGGTTTATCTGAGGCTTGAAATTTGGGTTTACTTGAGGCTTGAAATTCTTGGTGATTTCTCCTGTGTTGAGAACATTACCCTGAAAAACTGCAGTTAAACCCTACACACACTATCCTCTGTGCACACATTGACAAACACAGAGGGGAAGTTTTCATGTTAGCATTGAGAGCAGCTTCTCACCCCTCCAGAACTCTATTAAATGGGTGGCAAAATGCTCTTTCTGCCCTCTGCTAGGCTTTGGGAATAAAATACACCCACTAATTCCATAAGGAAAAAAGCAAACAAACAAACACATGCTGACTTCTTTTCCTTGCTGTTTCAACAACTCATTCCTATTTTTAAAAATAGATTATGATCTGGTCATACTAATTTTGTTTGTATTTGGATTCATCATTAAATAACTTTGAACACTGAATAATCATTAATAATACTATGAAATAATGTTATTGGTGGTTTTAGATTCTTTTCAATTAAAGCAAGAAAGCATGGAAATTCTTATTTTTTCACTGTAACCAGCCCATGAAGTCTTTTGCTCCTTCTTCATATTTTCAATGGCATGGATTTTTCATTCTTATGTTAGCACTTAGTTTTTCATCTGTTTCCACAGTTTCCTGCAGCAGTTACAATTTTGGCCCCGAAGTTAATTTTATGGTCACATGAAAGTCTGTTCCTGCAAAGTCTGGGTGCTCCCTGCTCAGCAGAAGGATTGGGGTTCTTACAAGGTGCTGTAGAACCTAAGAGTAATTTGGGGTGATGTTTGATGCTGTTTTGCAGTAGCTCCTAGGGAAGGCATCCCAGCACTGGGTGCCATGTGCCAAGAGCTGCCACAGTCTATGCAATGCACTGCTGCTACTTAGCGCCTCTGCACCCTGGCTGGGAATCAAAGCTGCTTCTCCAGCAGCAAAATCACCTTCTTACCACTCTGCTCCTCCGTTTGTTTTCCCAGTCCGAGAAGGCACAAAGTAAGAGACGGGCTCTGGGACACAGGCGAGCGAGTTCTGAGGCAGCGCTGCCTGCACCGTCCAGATCCGCAGCACAAAGGTTTCACCCAGGCAGAAGGTGGGGAACGTGCCTGGCTGCCAACACCCTCTGCCCTCTCCTCAGCTCAGCTGAATTCACGCAGCCCTCCAGATCCCAGCCTGCCTCGGCAAAGCTTGTAATTAGAAACATCTTTTAGCTTCAAAACTCAATCCTGCAGGGTGGAAACTACTGGCAAACAGAGGCAGTCCCTCTGTTGCCATTTCGAGAGTCAGGAACACCCTCCGGCCAAGAGCGAGCTTCTCCGGCAGCCTCCAGCCAGCTGCAGGGCTCAGGCGGTGATTTGCATTCCTGTGAGTGCAGCAAAGGACAGGAGTTAAGGCGCAGAGACACGACGGAGGCTTTCCGCATTCTCCCCCACAGGACTTTAAGGAGGCTGAACTTGGTTGTGTTTGAACTTTTTCAAGCTGACAGTGAGAGATCAGCTTTGGAGAGCCCCAAAGGGTGGAAAATTCCAGCTCTGTTGTTCGCAGTTTTATTCAAGTTCAGGCTGTTTGGGAGCACTGGATTCTTTTTTCACTAAAAATTTTGCAACTTCAGTTACAACAGCTGTTACCAGGCAACCGACATAAATGGGAACACTTTGAGCCAACGAAACAGACAGTTTATTCGAGTTGCTTGGTACCCAAATACCATAATCATGAGAACAGCATTAAATAGATAAATAAAACAGTACGAGAGACAGGAGCGGCAAGGGGTCAGTGTGAGGAATGGGTAAAAATAAAGCAAACCTGACTGCAAGTGGAATAAGAGGTAGGAGCCCACAAGCTCGTGTAACGCAGCAGGAATAGGAAGGGCAGGACACCTGGAAAGTAGCAAAAAAATTTGTCAAGGAATGACAGCCTGAGGAAGCTGCTAAGCCAAGCCATGTATGGAACCCTGGTGCAATGGTCCTTTATCCCAGCTTTCTCTGCTTTTCCATTGATTGTCTCAGCAGCACCACAAATGTGTCCAGCATTGCTGTGAGAAAAGCCATCTTGAGCATATGACACAGGCAATGAATATTAGAGATGGAGCATTGCCCTGCTGTCACAACCCATGGGGTACATATTGCCCATTACCTGATGTTGGAGCAGCAGCAACACCGAAGAGCTTCTCTCCCTTCCATTTTCCTCAGGATTGGGATCTCATGTTTCCTGATGGCTGTGGTGAGAATGGTGTGATGAGAGAAATGCTTGGGATTGCAGCTGTGGGACAGACATTTCAGAGACAGATTTAGTATTTAGTATTAGACAATTTAGAGTTTGTGGGCATGCTTACTTGAGCAGTGTGTCATGCTTTGGATGCCCACACTTCAAAGTGGCTGTTGAAAACTGTAGAGGCTTTAGAGGAGAGCTTGGAAGGACTTCAGCAGTACAAAGTACGGCGTTGTTGTCAGAGAGCACCTGAAGTCATTACACTGAAGAGGCAGGAGCATGATGATCTATCACCTCTGTGGCAAAGATAGAAGACACAGCTCTTTATTTGAACCGGATGAGAGCATGACAGGATCCAGTGGGCAGAAGCGTCATATCACGTTACCCATGAAATGCCAATAAAATAAGATAATGGTTTCTCCATTAAACTTCAGGTCTCCTAATAGAACACGTTACAGTAAAGTCAGTTCTGCGTAAGAAAGCCGTAGGTGTTGTATTAGGAGGTTTCTCATGCGGTGCCTCACCGTAGGGAGTTCACTTCAGAAACTGATGACATTATTTAATTATGCCAGTGTGTCACTGTTCTCTGAATTACCTGAACAGGGTATTAATGTTCTGCTCCCAGCACAGGGTGCTGTGCATGGGAAATGGCACAGTCCTGAGTACAAGGGCAGCTGCAAACAAATATTTTTAACAGCGCTACGTAGAAAAATGGTATTAATGAGCAGTGATTAAGCACACAAACTGTCAGAATACAATGATTAGAGATTTAGAAGCAAACATAAAAAGAACAAAAAGCAATATTTTATACTTTGGATGCTGCAAAATGTGAACAATAACTTCTCTCTGATATTTTTTCAGATTTTTTATGCCTGCTACAGCAAGTGAAACATGCCATGGAGATGGTTTACGTTTTTCTAATTTATTTGACAATTTAACAGGGACCAATTTTATTTTAGTCATTAAGATTTTTGAGGCAATCTATAACACCAGTCAGATAATTTACGGTCCTTTGAATTCTTTTGTTGAAATTTTTAATTGACTCAGATGGATTTGAAATAGGATATCTTGAATAATTTAAAAACATTTACTTGAAGATTTTAAATCAGGTTAGTCTCTTTTTATAAAGAATTTCCAGATTAATGGCTGGAAGCCTTTACAGACCTCTGAGCACTTTTCCTCATGGGATGCTCTGTTCTCAAGAGATCCTTGGAAAGAACGGCTCAACCACAAAGTTGTTCTGACATAGATGGGTCTTTCAGAGTGTCTCTGAAAGGTGTTACTACCAATTTGGTATTTTAATTGAAGATACTACAGAAAATTGTGCCAGAAAAGTAGTACTGGTCCGCACCATGCAGTCTCAAGAGCTATGATCTCATTGTTAAGTCTTGAAGGGAAATTTCTATTCAGATATGCCCATCTCCATAGCAGGGAGTACAGTCCTGTAATCATCTGCCCCATCTGTGCTCCCTTAGGATCCATGATAGCGTTTAGAACCATGTCTTCTTTTATTACTCCTTGCATTTCTGGCAGAGGCAAAAGCTTATGAAGCCATAGGGAAAGCTTTGGAAAGGAAGTATTCTTTTGTGATTAATGGTGTGTAGTATACCTGATCCAATGGGCATACCTGGGATATTGTCAGGTTACTTTCTTTCCTTGATTTAGTCAGTTTTATGGTCCTAACCTCACAGCTAATGCAAACTTCTCCCCTGTTGGCTGACAAGCTGAACTTAAGATAGAACTGTAAATGGGCAAAACTGAATCTCATGATACTTAATACCATGTTTGGAGTCCAGCAGATGGAGGCAACTTACAGATAAACATTTCAATTTTTGCTGAAAAAACAAGCAAGCTAGACCTGCATTTATTTGGGCCAGAGACTTCTTAAGTCATATGTTTTCACTGTGCTGCGAAAACTTGGAATCCAAAAGAACATATTTCTTTTTTGTTTTTTAATCTGAATTTTAGGACATTTTCCAATTGGGATCATCTTGCTCACTTTTAGAGTTGTAGCATTCTTTTGCTTGGCTGAGGGCTTTCTGGCTTGCTTTTTTGTTTGTTTTTTTTGCTTGTTTGTTTGTTTGTTTATTTGTTTAACTTCTGCATTTGTTTCAAAAGAATCATCATTTCAAGCAAGTCAGACAAAATCACGAGTTACTATAGTCAGTGGTGATGTATAAATGAACCAATCTATTTATGCATGCCTAGATTATGCTAAAGGCTTTGCCGTGGAACAGCGTAACGGAGCACCACCAGCAGCAGTGCGTTTGCATCTGCCTCCTCCTCTGCTTGGACTCAACCTGTGCCAAGCCTTCTCAGCCTTCTTCAGCTTTGGTCCTAGAGCAAAAGTCAGCGAGAGTCACTTCCCTTTCTCTGTGGTGTAAATAAAGTTCAGTTTGTCAGAAATAAAGTAAAGCCTGTCACCCTCTTTGCATCAGCCCTGTGCAGAACCAGCAGTTCCTGGAAGGGCTGCATCTGCACAGGACACCATTCCTGTGTGCAAAGAGCCTTCCACCTCTGCTCCCCTGGCCCTGCTTAGCTCTCCTGCCTCAGCTCGAAACAGCACAGGCTCTGGGACTGATCTTCCCACAGGCTTTGCCCAAGCCAAGTTCTCTTCAGCTGCAGCAAGGACATCAGAAACTGCTCTGCTGTTACAAAAATCAGCAGCTTCAGCTTTTGAGGCCCCTTGACTTTGAAGCTAATTATTGCAAATCCGTTTCCCCTGCATGGCATGCTGCAGTTTAAAGGGAAGAGATGCAGACTGCCTCAGAAAGCGCTGCATTACTGCCTCCCTGCTGAGAGTGAGGTCTCAGCCCACGGCCTCTGGCAGACTGCAGCAGCCAGAGCCACTTTGCCACGGCTGTGACCCCGCTGTGCCCCATTCCCACCTTGCCAGATGAACCACATTTGCACTTCTTGTTTTCCTGTGTGTTTGCATACAAATGAGAGTAGAGCACCTAAACCTGAGCCCAGCACAATTAGCATTTATACAAATGCAGCATGTCAGCAGACATGTTCCTGTCTCTGGGCCACGCTTCCAGGCTCTGGCAGAGCCCACAAAGGAAGTAGTGAAAAAGATTACTCACGTGCCCATTTCTGCAGATGTGGGAACAGCATGCACATGCCCCAAGGTCACCCTGAAACTTCTGAGGAAGAGTTAGGAATGCATCACATCCCCAGCTGACATCTACAGCTTAGCCAAAAGCAGAATTTTATCTGGTGCACTGACGTATTTTCTGCTTTTTGGAGAACACCATGCAAGCACAATGATTCTTTTCCAAACTCAGCCTTGGTTCTGCACCATCTTCACTGTGACACCACTTTGAAAGGCTGGCGGTGCTTGTCCTGCATTTCCCCAAAAATTAGAATGTCATCACTTGTGGTTAAGAGCTTCAGGTACTTTTCTGATTTTATCTTTACATTTTTTCAAAGCTTAGCATATTCCAAACATTCATCCTATCTCCTGTCTTGAGGCAATGTGATAGAAAATGCTTTGTCACTTAAGGTTGTGGCAAAAATGCCAAGGATGACTTAAAAAAACAAACAAAAAGGAATCACTCCCTCTGAAAGTCTTATTTCCCGTATATGCTGGATGTACCTGTTAGCTCAGCCACAACACTTGCAGTCTTTACAGACATCTAGCGGAAGCCATTCATTCTTAGTAAAATAGGGCACCCATGGCTAATTTACAAAGACAGACACATGAAGCAGTTTCCAAAGAGACCTCAATACACAGAGGTTACCTTTCATGAGCAAGGAGCACTCAAAAAGTGATGGCATCAATGGGACCTCTGAAATTCAGACCCCCCCTGCTGCTGGCGACCGACCCGTGCTGGGCTCAAGCAGGCACCAGTCTGCAGACCACCTGCAAGAGCAATGCCGGCCGAGGATGGATGGAGTGCCAGAGACCACCCCACAGAGCAAAGGCAGGAGATGAAATGGTGACATTACCTGCAGCCACTCTGCATCTCACCTTCTGTCTGAGTGTGGAGCGGCAGCACCAGCAACAGAGGAACAGGCAACCAAAAGATTTCCTGGCTTCTGTTCCTGGACAATGGGCTCTTACAGGGGGACAGAAGGTAGGGACTTGTTAAATTACCCCAGTAAAAATGCCAGGCCTCAGCAGGAGTGACCCAAATGTGCATCTTGCTCCTACTGTGTTTAGTGCTTCATATGTCAACATAGATATTGACAGTTCCTAAATCCTTCACACTGGGGACTGCAAACATGAGGCAAATGCTCGACCAAGCAGAAAGAAGCAATCCTGAAGATTAACAGCCAAATCTGGCACTTCTTCAATGGCCATACTCTATCAAAATTCCTATCAAAATCAATACCGTTTTTAAATGGGGACTCAATCATGCTACTGCTCGGAGTAAGGGGGGAACTTACTATCAGAGTCCTGGAGCAGAGCAGAGCTGCTGTAAAAGTCCTGATGGCAGATACTAGAGGTGAGAAGCTCCTGCATGTCAAAATCTTGTGCGTGCACACTCAGCCCTACACTGGCCTCCCTCTATTAGAGTGTAGGCCCCGTATCACAAGCCTATGTGCTTACAGGCTTGACCTAAGGAGCTGAGTGCAGGAACCATCACCCATTTTGACTGTCTTGGGTATAAGATGCAAGACTGTTTGAAACAGGTCTGCCAGTTGCCCATGCCCACAAACAAAAATAGGTGTGTGGAAATGCTTGGTTGTAGCTTTTCCCACTATGCTGCTACCTGCAGTCCAGGAAAGTGGTGATCAAGGCTGATGGGGCCTTGTGCTTCCTACTGCATCTATGCAAAGCACCATGTGACCTCGTTGCAATGAAGGAAATGCAGGATCAAGGCCCTATTCTATTCCTTGTGCTTCACAGGTTATTTTCCACGTTTCCTCAGGTGAGATGAATTTCCTCTGAAAGGCATGTAACAAAATGCTCTATTCAGCTGTGTTACTGCACAGTGAATGGGGGTTACCATTGCAGACACTGATTACCACAGAAGCAGTCACAAAACCAGCATTTCAGTGGGAGAAGCAGAAGAGATTCATTGCAGAAAAAGCCCAGGAAGATCAGTGCAGTCAGCTCAGAAGATCCTAGAAGACCAGCTGCACGTAGAGAGAAGGGGAAAGCTGCAGCTCTTTTCCAGAGATACACACCAGAATCTCACATTCCCGCTCCTCTAACACCTGGATAAGAAACTGTTAATTTACTATCTCAAGTTTTGGGTTAGAATAATATCATTCACTGGAGAATGCCTGGCTTGGGATATAATCCCTGTGATTGAAATGCAATTGCAGGGAACAATTTCCAGTAAGAAAATTATTTGTGCAATTTTGCAAGTGTCACATTCAAACCTGAAGTAATCCAGACAATGTCAGGTGTTAAGCCAAATTCAGGGGTGTTTTCACTTAAACTTTGACTCTGAGCACCTCCTGGAAAGAAAATATAGACAGAAAGTCAACCATCTGGTAATGCGCACAGGTAGCTTTGAAAGTGAAATCATGAGAAAAAGGTAGACACTAAACAGAGGAAATGTCAGAGAAGTGAGTAGCACAAGCAAGAGTGACACCCACCTCCTGAGAATGCATCTGTTTCCTCTCATGTGCAAAGTGTGCATTCTTCTAGGAGGATCACACTTCCCTGCTTTTATATGCTTTAATGTTTTAGCAACTGACTGACCCCACTGGCATCTCTGCCAACAATTACAAATCCCTCCCTCCCTGCAAGGGACTTGGCATGTCTAGGACGCCTGCTAGTCCCAAGATTCAGGTGGAATCACTGTAAGTCAGGCAAGTATCAGCTGTGATATAACTTTTCTTTCATGTTTAATGTGCCTGAAACCACGGTGCAGGTTTTGCCTCAACAGTACAGTAAAGGCATGAGCATTCAGCATGTATAATTTAGAGACTGAGGTTTTGGCCTCCAGGGCCTTGCTTAGCTGATGATAATCCACTTGACAGGGTGATTTTTCCCCTAAATGATTCAGCATATCACATCCCTTTTGTCCTGCTTATTCAAGGAGAAAATACCTAACTGAAACGAATAGCTTGTGGGGTGAGCCCAGAATGCCTGACTTTGGTTCCCTCACAAGGAAAGGGACCTTGCACAGAACAGCCAGCTCTGCAGAGAGGCTGTCTCCAACCACACTTATTTCACCTGATGTGGCTATGCCCTGCCTTTCTCTCAGGGCTGTAGCTGACCTTGTGGCCAGTTACAGCATTGCCACCCTCTGCCCTGGTGAGTAAAGGTTGAGAGGTTCCCTCCCAGACTGTCTACAGCGATTCTATGTGTACATGCATTGGAATACAGCTGGAGCCACATGGAAAATCCCAGTGGCTTTCAAGGCAGACAGTGTGGGGGCAGCCCGTGAGCAGCTGGAATGGTTCTTATGCCCCTATTGCCTGCTGTTCAACTGTGTCTAGAGAAGAGAGGACATAGGGCTGGCTCCAGGGCAGCAGGTAACTGCTCACACTGTCCGAATTCAGCCCAGGGGCCTTGGATTTGTCCCTCCTATGCTGGTGCATTTCTCACAGCAAGCCCTGCCTAACTTGCCTCTGCCTTAGTGTTCACACAGATTAAACCTTTTGTAAAACTAACATTTCAAGAAAAAAATGCTTTCCTCGCTTTCTGTCCCCTCCCAAAAGACCAATGCAGAATTACTGAGCAGGTTTGAGTGTAAAGATGTGTGCCCGTGAGCAGGCTCATCCAGCACTAAGCAACCCAGCCATTTTGAAGCCTGAGGCCCCTGGGAGCCCAGCCTGGCTTTCTATTTTTGCAAACACTGCTTTCTAGGCTGTGTTTAATAATTTCTGTTAGATGTATCTCCACAGCTGACCCAGATTCATTTGAAAAACCTCTTTGTTTTAGACTGTTATGCACATATTTAAAGATGTGCTTAACAGCTTTCTCAGATCAGGGCCACATCAAAGAGTTTTGTTCCTGAAGAAATAATGATTGCCTGCATTTGAAGTAGCTGTGCACGTCACATGAAGCTTGTCAACAAGGTGCAAATTCATCTAGGGATTCTCTTGGTTGCTTCTTTGGCACTTAAAACGTACATCTGACGTAACCAGAGCTTTTTTATTTTTAAAAATCTCTGTTAAAGCAAGCATGAAACTTTGAAGGCTTCAGCCTGTCTCATGTGATTTGTCAGATGAAGGGACTGCACAGCATCCTTCTTGCATGGCAGCTTGCTTCTCACAGCCACGGAGTTCCCAGCTTTGTCACGTTTCCTACAGTTTTAGATGACTGTGCCAGACTGAAGTGTCAACTACAGGAACTGGAGGAGGGATAGCTGTGTGCTGTTGCCTTACTATAAATGTAAAGTTGAATCTGGATATTTTACATTCAGTTTACTCTTTGAAATGGATGGTTCTTCCTCTTATATTCCTTCTGACTATTTTTCACCTTTATATGGTGGACTTGTTATACAGTGATACCACCATGCTCCGAATTCTTCTCGTTCATGTGATATTTCAGTTACACTTCTTACCTGGACTTATGCCATTTCTTAACTGTTTCAAGGTGTGGGTAGACTTTACACATTCCCTGAAATAGTACATGTGAAAGTCTAAACAGCTAATATTCATGCCAAAATATTGCTATACCCATTGCTCATCTTCCCAAGGCTGCATTGAGATAGCTACCAGATATGCTCTGGTGTGACTGCAGGGTGTGTTTTGGCAAGAAGGGTGATCTGTTAGTCAAGTTGGAAAAGGAGCAGCACAGTATCAGAACAGAGGGTCTTTACAACTCTGCTAATGAATTGTAACTGAAAGTTAACTTCACCTTCACAAAGTCAGCACAAAGAGTGCCACTAAAAATACCTGATGAGAGAAGAGGAAGAGTGGGGGAAATCAGAATGAGGAAAAAAAAGACATTTTGGTCTTCCTTTTACAAAGGGATGCAAATGATGCAGAATGCAGAATGTAATCCGTTCTTTGCCAGAAAAGACACCACAAGTTCCACATCCAAGGAAGGAACTGTCATTGGAGAAGATAATTTTTTTGGCATAGTCCTTTTTCCAGTGATATTTTTATTATATTCAGCAGAAAAAATACTCTCTGGGGCAAGCCTCAGGCATGTGCTCTAACCAAGAGCCTGTGGAATAATCCTCCACATGAAATACTTCAGCAGTCCCAAGTACAAAGTGCAGCTGCAATCCCATGAGAAGGGCCTGAGTTCATGTTCCAAGTACTTATAGCCTAGTTAGAAAACCCACCTAAAAGAGGTTCCTGCTTAAAATTTAGCAGTTCTGAGAAGGATTTGAACCAGTCTCTTGACATTCTGGGAAGGGTTCTTAGACACTGAGTTACTGAACAAGAGGGGAATAACAACATCATTGCATACTCAAGCAGTTTTCTGAATCTCAGTCTTTGTCTCCTCTTTTTACAGATTTTTTTTTTTTTTAATTGAACTAATCAAAATTTTGGGGAAGAGAAAAGAAATAATTTTGTTAAGAAGGACAATAAGTCTGATCGAAACCAATTACAAAAATTTGATGCCATCATTTTTTAAAAAATCAATTATTCATGTGGCCCTAATCATGAAGACATTTTCTAAACTCATAATTTTCTACAGTTACACTGTTCCAATAAATTTGCAGGTGCAAATTCAACTGTCTAAATCAGCATCCTGATTCTTTGTCATGGCTACAGAGTTGCTGAGAATGCTGTAACTTCTTTGGCAAATTGTATTAGATTTGGGGACTAAAATATGTGAATGCAAGTGTATAACTAAGTCTAAAAATATTAGCCTACTGGAGTAAACTCTGCATTTGTATGTTCCTTGGTACGTTTATTAAAAACAAAGTGTTTTTTCCTTGCGCATCTTTTGGCTGACTTGGAATACTCCCCAGTCAGAGCCTGGGGGGTGATGTGCAGAGAGGGAGGAATGATTGTGTTGAAGCTGTCCTTATGAGCCGGGTTCAAAACCACAATCACTTACACTTCTCGATGCCAAGAAGCTTACAATGGACATTTGAGATTGTAACAATTCGCTGCAAAATTGGAAACATATTCGACTCCACCCCACAACAAGATAATCAAATAAAAACTTTAAATGTGAAAGCACTGGAAAATGTGATTCGAAGCTTCTTGCTACCCACTCAACCTACCTTCCCTAAAACATTTAACTCAGGCAAAATGGAGAATAACTGATTAGTTTTGTTTTATCTGTGGAGGTATTAAACTTAAGACTGCAAAATAAGTCTGTAAAGTTATTCCTAAATAAACCATGGCACTGTATTGAAATGAGCTGCATGAGTATGAAGCTAGATAAACTCATTGTAGAATAACACCAAATAATTCTTCAATAATTCTCTCCAAAATGTTGCCATCAGGTAATCGTTTATACTAATCTATGGGTTTGGGATAATTTAATAACATTACTGCTATTTCTCCTTTAAAGAGGGGGTAGATAGAACAAAATGGCTTTATTTTGTTAAATCACAGCTATTTTTCTGTAATTTACATGTATCTTCTCATTCTACAAAGGTAATTTGAGTTAATAACATTCCCAAATAGTAACATATAAATCAGGATCTATTCCTGATAGCAAGACCTAACACACTAGTAAGTTTCTTTTCACCTAAAGGCATTTTTTCTCAGTTTTAATAACACAGGAAGGAATAACTACATAGCTATGAAGCAAGGAAAGGAACCTTACTGAACACATAAAAAAACAGACAAAAGATATTTTAAGGAAAAACTAATTAAAATGAAATTCCTATACTATTTTCTCCTATTTCACAAAATATGCCCTTAGATGTACTATGGAATAAAATAAAGATGAGTCTTATTTTTGTTATTATACAAGCTTTCGTCTCAGGAACTCATAAGGAAGTTCAGCAGTGACACAATATCTTTGTGGCACTGCTAAGTATTACTGTCCCCAAGAGGCAAAGGGTCACCTTGAGAACTGATCTGGGGCAAAGCATCTCTCCTGTATTGAAATGGCCATAAAATGTCATCATGGAATCCCCGAATGGCTTGGGTTGGAAGGGATCTTAAAGATCATCCAGTTCCACTCCCCTGCCACGGGCATGGACACCATTCACTAGACCAGGATGCTCAGAGCCCCATCCAAGCTGGCCTTGAGCACCTCCAAGGATGGGGCATCCACAGCTTCTCTGGGCAATCCGTGCCAGTGCCTCAGTATCCATACAGTGAGGAATTTCTTCCTTATATCTAATCTAAATCTCTTTCAGTTTAATACCCTTGTCCTACCGCTACATGCCCTGGCAAATGTCCGTCTCTGACACCCTTCGGGCTCTAGAAGTTGCTATAAGGTGTCCCAGAGCCTTCTTTTCTCCAAGCTGAACAGCCTCTCTCAGCATGTCTTGATGGAAATGGTGCTCCCGCTCTTTCATCACCCCTGTGGCCCTCCTCTGGACCTGTTCCAACAGGTCCCTGCCCTCTTGTTGGGGGCCCCAGAACTGGATGCAGTACTCCAGGTTAGGTTATTTTTGAAGCATTTTAGTTTAAACTCTTAACTTTTTGACTGTAATTTATTATTTTTCTAAGGATTTAAAGGTATTTATTGATCACTTCTTTCCAGTCATCTTAAAAACCCCAGTCCCAGTAATGGACATGGGCAGATCCAGGGTTAGGGCAGATTCTTTTTTTCCCTGTAGCCTGTGGCAGCTGCTCGCTCTTGAGGCCAGCCTCATCTATGTGGACCCATGGGCAGGGGAAAGAAACTCTGCACTGTGGCATGCAGCTTTAGAGGAAACCCCCGAGACACAGAGAAACAGAGTGGGTGGGTGAGTGAGGCAAATTGAGGCCAATGCTCAGGGCATGGCAAATCCTTTGTAGACACACTGTTCCAGTATTTCATGTGTCATTGGGCTCACAGAAGGGCTGCTTTCCTCAATATCCATGAGAATTTTGCTCCAGAGACCACTAGAGAAAGTAGGAATTTACTCTTATTTGCAGCTCTGTTTTGTTTTCAATGCTCTGAAAGGAAACTCTCGACAGCCACACACTATAAGGCCAAGGAGACTTCAACAGATACCTAACCAGATCTCCCACACAATCAAAAAATTTCTGCTGTGGGTACCCTCTCCCAGCAATACATGAACTGTGCAACTTTCATAACAAGAGCTATATAGTGCTTATTTTCTTTTAAGAGAGCCTTAAGGCAGACAGATTATGGAAGTAGGCCTCAGAAATCTCTGTGAGGTAGTTCTTACTTAAGAAAAAAGTAAAGAAAAAATGCCACTGGGCAGATCAGCATTTTGTCACTGTTCACTATAAAATGAGGCAGGAACAGAAAATATCGAAATTGTCAAATCAGTCCTCTCCTAGTCCCAGTCAGATGCTTTATAGCTTCCTTGCACTCTGGCAGCCTTGTATGGCTTGTTATGCTAATAGCTTTTAATTGAATTCTACCAGTGGCAATGCCAGCAAAGCGCTTACTGCATACAATTGAGTTACCATGCTCTGCAGGTCCTTCAGATGTGACCAGATATTGTATCTTTTCCTGTTGTTCCCATCTGTAAACTTTAGGTTATCCATCAGTGGCAAAGCAGATAGATCTTTAATGTAGTCTGTGTGAAATCAGATGTTTCTATTTCCTACTAGCCTCCAAGTGACCCTGTGCCCGGTGGCAGGCCGGCTGAGCCCACTCCAGAGAGCATCCTTTCATCTAATAACACCCAGCACAGAAAATCCCAAACTAAAGTGGATGTTCAGCCAACTGCTTTCTGTCACTGCAGAAACAGGTCAAGTAACATGTCCCTGGGTGCGTTAGTTCATTGGCTTTCTCTTCCCTCTGCTTGCAAACACCATGTGGGCACAAAATTCCTGATGCAAAAGACCCTCTTCTGTCTATGAGAGCCTTCACTGACTAACCTACACTGCCTGCACCTCTCAGGCTCACACCTCAGTCTGTGTCTGGGCCAAATTCAAACTTCTCAGGTGAGAAAATAGGGAGAGCACAAATCATGCATTACATTGGTTCAGTGCCTGGGCCCGAACTGCCTTTCCTGTAGTTTGAGCTATGTCCAAGAGAAGGGCTGGGTGTGCTGCAGGCTGTCCAACAGCTGAGACTTGTTTTCCTTGTGGGCACTGACAAACTATATATGAATTATTTTGGGTTCACTACTGCAGAACATGGTCTGACATCCCTCATATTTGGGTTTATGTTGTAAACATCACCACCTACATGTAATAAACTAGGAGTTAAAATGTTAAAGTACCAGGAAGTCAATGAGGGCTATTTTCTTAAGACAAGTTCACCTTTTCCAGATTTCAGCCTTTTTAAAAAACGTTTGTCTTTCATTTTCTTGAAACTTCAGTGTTGCAGGGCAAAACCAAAAAAGCCCAACCCCAAACCTATAAAAATAATGAAACTAGGGATGAATGTATGTTTTACGGCACATTGAACCATGAGCAAATAGTGAAAATTAGGGAAAAATAAGAGACTACAGAGTGCTTATACAGACAAACCAATGTTTTCCTGAGTTCTGAAAAAGAATCCGCCTAATAATAAATGACAACTTCCATCCCACAGTAAAGCAATAATTTAAAACTAAATTTACGTTGTAATTAGCCTTTCAAAAATGCAAAGAACCTCAATATAGATGTCCATTAATAATCTCACTGCTGTCGAAAAGCCTTTTCCACCCACACATGATACTTAATTAAACTCAGAGTTCCTCATTCATACAAACAGACAGTTATGAGGAACAGGTGGTTCCTAATTTGAAGATAATGGATAAGTGAATCTCAGTATAACTTCAGAGCCTCAGATTATCTCATTTAATGTTTTATTTGTACTTTTGAAAGTTTTACTTTAAGCTCAGCTATGTTTCTCTTACAGCTGTGATATATCTATAACAGTTGATGTTTGTCTTTTAATAAAATGTCACAGATCACTTTCAGAGCCATTAAAACTGCTTAAAATGAGCTCAGGAGTTACTGCTCAACCTGTAACATGCTGTATTTTTGATGTGACCACAAGACTGTTAATTCACACAAGTGTGGCAGATAAGTGCTTGGACATTGTGAAAGTGCTGGACATTTCTACCTTTTTTCCAGGCTAAAGCAACTTCTGCTTCCAAAGACAGACTTGCTAGGGTTGCCTTCTCACACAGCAACAAGCCTAAAAAATGTCTTTGAGATGGATCTAAAGGAAAGACTTGAGTCTTTTCTTTAGGCAGTTTCCTGCCCTTACGTGGCCTGAATAACGTCTTCCCACACAGACTGGCCATTTGCAAGACAAGCTCCAGTTCCATCAAAAGCCTCTGTGCCGCAGATGATAAGTGCAGTGATGGGAAGGTTGCTGTACAGCAAAGGTCTCTAAGGCTGCTTACAGCTGGAAAGTTCCCTGCTGCTCTGCAGGGGAGCATATTGAAAGCATCCTGAAATGAATCCTTAAAACTTTAGCTGGCTGGAGAGCTTTGTACTCTCAGAGGAGTAGTGAAGGCAGGAGAGACAGGTCTGGAGAGAACAGACGTGGACAATGAACAGAGCAGTCCCTAGGCTCTGTGCTGGGCTGCCAGACCTCCACTCAGCCAGCACGCTGCTCTGTAGGGATACCCAGGTGGTGGTAAAATCCCATACAGCACACTCAGGACTGTTCCCGGTTTTGATGGCTCCCTTGCATGTTGTCACAGTATTGTGTCAAGGCAAGCAGCAAGCTCAGGCCTCAGGCCATGCAAATGCTGCTGAGCTGGCTTTGGACAGAATCACTAAGGATGCCCCTTAATTAATTAGTATTCAGTCTAATTAATTAACCACATGACAGGTTGTTTGTGGGTTGATAATGTTCATAGGCTTCACAATATTTATGAGGAGTTCTTTGCCTGGAAGCTTCTATATGGAGAGAGGACTCAAACCTGGAGGAATAGGCTCAATGAAAAGGTGTTTTTACTACCACCTGCAAATTTTAAAGCACTTTGTGTGGGGTTTTGCTATCCTCAGCTGACAGTGCACGAAATGCTGGAAGAAAGCAAGGCAGGGACAAGCTATGTCTGAGACTCAGGTCTCCAGACACCCTATTTATCTGATAAAAATCTTCACTTGAGCTGAAGCTTTTTTTTTGTTTGTCTCTGCTTGAGAATTATTTGGGAATTTCTGGTGCTGCAGAAAGTTAAGTTGCATCTCTTACAAGAGCGTGACAGTAATAACTGCTAAAGTCTTTGTATAAGATTTGGAGGTTCCTTTGGAAGGCCATTAAATAAAGAGGAGAAAGATTGAGTGAGATAACTCCTAAATATCACCCAGAAAGGCACCACGTTTGGCATTTCAGCTGTGCAAACTGCAATGACTAATTCAAAACAGTGAAGCATTTAAAGAAAGAGACTATCTACAGTAGAAACAAATGAGTCTTTTATAGCCAATTCTAACAGCTATTTAAAGAGAAAATATAATCACAGTATAATCAATGGAGTGAGTAATATTTACTGGTTGATGAATGTCTCTCTGGAAGAAGGAATATTTTTATGTTTGACTTCTGACAGCTAAGGTAGCTGTAAGATGCAGTCTGAAATAAACAGCTCTTTTATTTTAAGAAAGAAAATGATTCAGATAGTGTAGGCAAAGACAGAGTAACTCACACCTCCACTAACAGTTTATTCACTAGCCTACTGTTTCTCTTGTTAAACTCTGTTCTACCTCCCACTGTTACTGACACAACTTCTATTTTTCAGTAGAACTTTATTACAGGCTTGCTTTTAAATAAAAAGGACCAAATGTTAAACCACGGTGTTACAGGTTACCGCCTACCAGCCGTCAGCGTGCATGATGGTGGTTTGAGCAGAAAGGAGTGCCCTAAGCTGCACCGCTTTGCACAGCATGGCTAAGTCAGGATCCTTCAGCACGGGAAGGGCCACGCCTGCAGTTCAGCAGCTACAGAGAGGGTGCCATTACTCAACTGTGTGCCAAAGCCAGCTCCACTAAAGTTTCTGATTTTTATGTGATAAGACTCTTCCTTACTTGCATTTATTCAGAGGAATATACAGATAAATAATTTGTCATATTGAGTTTAAGGGTGCTCAATCAAATGACTGCATCATGAGCAAGCGGAGGACACATATACCACAGAAACCACACACACCACACGTGTGCGCAATATATCTGAGTTAAATGAAAGGTTGTTGGAAGTTTTAAGGCTGGGGGTTTTTTTCCTTGGGGAAGAAAGACCATACTCACAGGTATTTTTCTTAGTTATTCTACAAGTCCCTTGAAACATACACCATTATTTCATGTCAAGGTTATGGAGGCTTTTACCACCAAGAGAGTCCTGTGTCTTGTCCATGGCCTACACTATACTTCTATATCACCCACCTTTTAAAAAATTCAAATAATCCTCATACTATACAGTACTAGGAAGAGAGAGAAAAATATAACAGTTAATACTAGTACAGCAGATGTTGTGTATTCCAATTCCACCGTCAAACTGTAAGCGTATGGTAGAGGCATCAAGAGCAGATTGTCTCCATCTTAAGTTAGCTGTATGCCTATCAGGTGATCTCTGTTCTCTGTTCCTTTATTCCTACTCAAACTGTTGCCTTCCTCCTAATAGTCAGCGTTGTGTTTTTCCTCATAGTTTTATTTTTTTTGTTTGTGTAGCCATACAACACAACAAGGATAGCTGGAAATCTCCAATTCAATTACACAGAAATAAGAAAAATCAAATGAGAGGTTTGGTTTTGCAAGATCCTTTTAGCCCATTGTGATGTTTATGGATGAAGACATGTCTGCTGCTATCACTCCTCTTTCTAAACAGACCTTCAACATTCCTCCAGAGTGCAAAATCCTCATGTTCAAGTCCATACTTTACAACAGTTGCACAAACAGTAAGCAATTAGTTTAAGGAAGTAATGAGTTCAAAACGTGAGAGAGTTGAAAAGGTGTGTATTTGTTTTTCTTTTTGTCCAGGTCTCCAAACAATGTTACTAAAGCCTTGGAGAAAAGTTCATGTGCTCAAAATTCATCTGCCCCTCCCCACCAGCATAGTGGTTTATTTAGTGAAAGACAGCACCTCTCCCTGCAAGCCTTCTCACCCCAATAGCCAGTTTCTCCTGAACCTCTGGCATGAAAACCCTAATCTCCCCCACACACATTTTATTACTTTGCTGACTTTGACCCTGCTGAACATGAACTATGAGGTCTGTTGTTCTCCTGCTCTTACATTCCTACATATTCTTCCTTCTCGTTGTGTCTTTATATACATCTCCCTAAGGTCCATGTGTCCCAGCCCATCAAATGTCTGACTTCATGCTTAAGCATGAACTACCCTAACAGAAACTCTCTCTTGAGTAGGGGCCTCATTTTGGAACAGCCCCAACTTCTAGTCCAACAAGCTCTTTTCTTTCCTTCAGAGCCCTCTTTCATATAAGCACTCTTTTCATAAAGCTTTCTGCAATTAATTTCCTCCTCAATGTCATCTCCACTTCCCCCTTTGTTTAAACTATTGCCCTCTTTTTTGCTTCTGTCAGATTTAGAGTGTAAGCACTGTGACCAACTCTGCATGCCTTGATGGCACTAATAATGTATCATTATATATAATGATGTAATCAGAGAAAGTTCAAGAGGCAGTTCAAGCGTGGGGAGGCTGGAACTAGCCCATCTTCAGATGTCTAGAGCCTGCCATATGATTGGAGATAAAAGGAAAATATGTAAATAAACAGTTAAAACTATATAGGAGAAGGGCAAGGGGAAAACCATAATATTAGCTTTATATTGACACCATATATATTGTGGGAAGAGAGAAGGGAAAGTGGATCTGAAGTTTCCAATTCTTCCAAGTAGTGCTATATCACTGAAGATTTTGCATGAGACTATTGTGTAATGGGAAAAGCTTGTGCTTGCAGGACACATTCCAGCAGCAGCCAGGAAGAAAGGCACATTGTACAGCTTTCACCTTCTCTTGCCAGATTCCCTGTTATTATTTTAGGAAGGCACAATTACAGGCTCAAAATTTTCATAGATTTTTTTGAAAAATGCCACATTGATTAGATTTTGCAAACTGTCCAGAAAAGGAACTCCCAAATTAATGGCAGGCTGACATAGTCTATACTAGTGTGTTTACAAAACCTCTTTGTAACTGTCAGCATGTGGACCCCACGGCCGCAGGATACACCTGTCAGTTTCTTAGAAAGATGGAGGAACATTGCCAATTCATTTTTCTTTGTCGAACATTTCATTTATTTTTGAGCCTGCATGCAAGTTAACATCTCTCTCCTGTGCCAGCCCTACTGCAACAATATCCATTTTAGTATTTCTCTTGCCAGCTAAGTTTGTGCTACCCATGCTCTAGTACAAAGGAGACGTTTATGGCAGTATGCACTTAATGAATGAGCATAATTAGCATGAAGATGTCTCATCAGGCTGGTGAGGTTGCAGCACACTAAATTGCTACATAACCCATACAATGAAATGACTCCCACACCTGGAGCTGGGGATAAATATGCTTGACACAATTCAGTTGCTGGTCTCTCGACATGCCAGTTTGCGTTCACTTTGCTATGGATTGGAAGCTGGGAGAAGCCATGCAGGTGCCCTTCATCCTGCATTCCTGGACTCTGTGGGCAGTTCCCTAAGCAATGGCCTTGTAGGCAAAGGAGACTGTAAGGATGTCAGTGACCCCCCAGTCCTTGACACAAGGTGCTCCCTTCCCTTGTAGCAGATTTGGGAGACTGGAACAGGCACTGTCTTCAGCAATTCTACCTTACTGTTTTCTAGCTGAGAACAAGTCTCCTTCAGCTGATGATTCAAGGTAAGAAGCTGCAGGCAGCAATGGCAGCCTCTTCTTCACACACTTCACACAGCTAAACCTGTCACATAGGAATTGATCTCTTGGGGAAATAACCATCTTGCTCCCCAGAGGCAGGTATGCCAGAGTCCCTGTAGTGGTGGTGATACTGGAGGATGAACTTCCAGTATCAAGAGCAGGAAAGGTACACCTCTGTTACCATAAATCTTGCTAGAAAAGGGAAAGCATCTTTATTTGCATTTGCAAACATTTCTGGGCTTCTGTACCATGCCTGCTCCATGACTGTGCCACCAGCACCTATTTGTGTGTCCAGCACCTAACAAAGCCAGCAGCTTTGTTTTTCTGGGCAAAGTTTAGCAAGAGGAGATTGATCTAAATGGAAAAAAAAAAAATTAAAAACTTGGCAGGTACTCAGTGACATGAGAACTGGCAAAACAGACACTGGGATCTCTTCATTCTTAAAGACAAAAGAGAGCTGAAATGAACTTAGAGCCCGTGTTTCAAGGAAGATCTGTATTTTGCAGGCTGGGACTGCCCCCGAGCCATTGCAGGTTATTCAGCACGCAAAGGGTTTCTCATACAGCTTTAGTGCTGTCCATCCCGGACAGTTTATTCTGGGTTAGAAAGTCAGTGTGAGGCATTTGTACAAACACACCTACAAAAGAAAGTAGCTCGGGTGGGCATGTTGGTTCACAGCTGTATCAGACCATTTCCCTGTGTTGCTGTGCCCCCAGCTGTGCCATGGGGGAATGAGCTGCACTGGACTTTGCATCTCCCAGACTCAATCACATCCACATTTCTCGGTCTTTGTTACGAATGATGTTGTAATAAGCATAAAGAATGCAGCTTGCAGTTTGAGATCCCAGGATGAATTTGCAGTGCTGACAGCTAGAGAAATCATCTCTTGATATATAATCAGAGGGAATTTGATACAGGAGTCACTGTGAGAGGATAAATGTGTCATTTTTAGAGTTGATTTGACTACAGCCCCACTTTAATTGCAGAAAATACAAAATAAGTGCCAAATGGAAGTATGAGAAGCAATTTTTTATGTTCATTACTGACACAAAATAAGCCATAAGCTTATCCTTTCAGGCTCTGAAAATTCAAAACACCCTCTACATTTTAAGCCCTATTTCCCTTGAATGAGGAGTAAAGCATATTTGCATATTGTTACAATTATAAAGCTATAGGAAAAAATATTTCTTTTCTATAAGTAAGATTGATAGGCATTTTCCACAAAACTTAATTTTGAATGAGAATATAAATTAGAATTTTTATGTATGCCATGCAGTATGAATATTTTTAGTCAGCATGGACATATTTCATATTGTTCAGGGGAGACAAAAGAAAACCACAGCATCTAACAAGAGTTTTACTAAATATTACTTTTTCCAACTGTATTTTGGCCAGCAGCTACATTTTGCAGAAATTAAGTAACCATGGTGTCTAGTCATCCTTACATCTTCTGAGATCAAATGCAGTTTAAACAACCACAGTCAAAACATCTTTCTTTGGAAAAATGGTAAAATTCAGGGAACACACGTTTCTTTCAAGACACCTTCTTGTATTTATATGTATATATATATATATATATATATAAAGCTGCCACCTTTGACATCTGCAAGGGAGTTAAAACTAAAGGAACTTTATATTTGGTAAAATGCTTTCTCTTTACATAAAGTATCCTCCAGAAACTTCATCTTTGGTAAGACACTAAGTTACTGTAAGATACTATCTTGACTACTCAAGTTTTACACTTGTTTGGATTCAGAAAATTGGAAGCGTATGGATCAATTAAGAATGAATTAATGTGACATTCTAGCATGAAAAGAGATGCTTGGAAACCAATTGCAAAATAATCAGTTTAAAATGTCACAGAAGTTTAAAATTACTCATAAAACTACCAGTGGTGACACTTGGCCTTCAATGAAGTCAGAGAGATTCTTAAACTAACTTCAGGTTGGGGTCCGGTTTACAACTATGAGTACTTGAACGTTTGCCCTAGCTTGCTCTCCTTTCAACATCTGTCCATACTTTTCTTCCCTATTTTAGCTCATTTTTTTCAAGCTTGTTTTCAAGAAAGCTCTGACCCTGGAAGTGAACACACATTTGCACCTTAAACTTCACAGATACGCTCACTAAGGCCAAACCATCAGTTAACCTCACATACTCTTGTCCCTGCTCCCGTCCCACCTTTCCTCAGTTGTCTCTACACTTTCCTTCCTGACACTCTAATTGGGACTTTAAACTGTTAAGTCTTCAGGATATAAATTATATCATCTTGCATGTTTGTACATTGCCAAGCACAAGAATAGCAACCGCTCGCCTTTGCTGGCAGTCCTATGACACCTTTGGTAAGGGGGTGGAAGCTCTGGAGGGCTAATTAAATTTCAGTGTGGGTGATCACATTCTGCTATTCTAAATTCCTCCTGCTTATCTAAATTCCTCATGTAGTTACAACCTGATACAATATTTCTCTTCACTTCCCACTCCAGCTCGCTGTGTAGCGCGGCTTTGTGCTGTTCGACAGCCGCCGCAGTCCTTCCCAGAGCTGCGTTTCATTAGCGGCTAACGCGTCTTCTGGCTGTGTCGTCTGCATGTGAAACTCGCAGCTCGCTGTGCCTGTGTATGTGTGTTTGAGAGAGACAGAGTATTTTATTAATATGGATTTCTTTAAAACTCAGAGGAAGATACAGATTCTTAAACTATGCTCCACGGATCACTTGTGGATGGCCCATTACATGCTGGTGTGTCACATGGTGTTCATTTGCTCCTTGTTTCCAGCTGCTAAATTGCACTGTGACACTCTTAAATATACGTTAAATACTTCCCTAATGTTACTTAAGCATGTAAATTGCTTCCATCGCTTGAAGGAAATCCTGCAATTGCAGGCATGGGGGGAAAGGTATGGAAAGGGCGATCAACAAGAATCTCTCTTGAAAATGTCATCCCTCAGGTTAATGTGATCCACGCAATAGCGGATTCCTGCTCTCAGACAGAAAAATGACCCTTCTCTAGCAACATACTGGTGCTGTTCAGGGCTGGATCCCACTAGCCAAGCTGTGTTTTGGGCTAGCTGTGTTTTAGACCTCTGAGAAGGGCTACTTCTTTGCTTTGCTTTTTATCAGACATACAAAGCTTTCCAGGATGCTGTTGGCACATAATTATTAAATATCTTCAGGGGAGGGGATCAAGATCTTAGCTATAGACTGAGGTACCTGGAATGTGATGGGTTGCCTGGAAGCCTCAGGGTATGGTGGAAGGGTCGTATAGTGACACTCTACAAGGACAAAAGTCTCACCATTTTACAGTAGCCTGGGGAGCTGGAGCCAGAGGCTATGCCCAGAAAATGAAGTGTGGTATTGCAGTCTCTTGTAACACAGTGCTCGAGGTACATGTCTATTTATTTAATGAATCTCAGCATTTCCAAGAACTGATGCCAGAGTCCATATGCCGTTTTCTTTTTCTTTCTCTGTTTCTTTTTTTTCTTTTTCTTTTTTTAAAACAAACCAACAGAACATAAAATTAGACTTGCAATGCATGCTCTGCTTATATTGCTGTGACCCTAAAGATAACACGGAAAATGTCGACTAAAAATGTATTAAGTGAAAGCACTTTCTACACACACGATCCTTCCCACACCACTTACATAAGAACTAGTCAAAGGAGGAAATTAAGGGGCTTCTTGCTACTAGCCAGCCCTATCATCTTTGCCCCCAGGCCAACTCCCAGTATCTACAGGGAGTTTCTACCATTGTGATCATAAGGCTGTGCAAACAGGTTGTTTGCTCCACAACTGTGCAAACACACGGACATTGGAAACAGTTCAGCAGGGTCATGCAATAGCAGCCAGGCTGTGCTAGTGGGCCATGTGTGATTGGGCAGCATACAGCAAATTTGGTTGACTTTGGCAGGCTTGTGCTGCTCTCTGCTTGCATTAGCATCAGAACGTGTAATAGGCTGTTCAGAATAGCTGTAGAAGTTGTTGATTTTAGATTTCTGTTTCTAAGTGAGCAGTTGGGGTTTGTGTCCTGTTACAGAACAAGGACCACAGATCAGTAACACAAGTATTTGAAGCTTGTACACTTCCATTCTCATTATAGTGTTTGTCACAAAGATGAATTAATGTTGTGCCATTTTCAGTTCTCATTACAATCTTTGTCATGAGATGAAATATTAGACTCTTAAAGTCTCTATGAATCATAGCAGCTTGCTCTATTATGTTGACCTTTTCAATATTCTGTGTTTGGACTGGCTGGCATTTCCTCTCCTCTTCCTCTGCAATAGCCACTCTAAACTTGTGGGCAGGCTGCACTGGGCTTGCCAATGAAAATGCAGAATGCTGATGAAGTCAGCATTGCATAGACATGTCTGTATTTTGAGAATTGCAGAATTTGAATTCTATTTACCATGCAAAAGGAGGGACTAAAAAAAATGAGCCTACAAAAATCCTTACTTGCTGTTTCTACAAAACACTTCTGAACAAACATATGTTCTATGAAAAAAAGTAACTCCTAGGTAGATGTAATGGAAAAGAAACACAAACCCAATATACCAACCATTGTTTGAAAAAAAAGAAAATCAAAAATAGGACACAAATTTGTTGTTAAATGGCCTGAAATTGTGCAACTTCTTCCTTTATTTTGAAGTGCGAAGTGTTTCTTTACAATGCTGATGGCAACACTGCATAACCAAAGCCTGGACTGGGACACTGAGGAGTGACTCTCTAGTATTGTCTAGTAGTTCCGAGTTGAAACTGTTCATATCAGACTGTTTGTATGATACCAAGGATCTTTTAAAGGTACACTGGAAATTATTTCATTCCTGAGTTGTCACTGAAAATTACTTCATTCCTCAGCTGCTCTGAGGAGAACAGAGCTCAGATGACAGTCAACATAATAGCTCAAGACACACTACTGAATCGTCTCTTTGTATGCCCATTTTCATCACAAACGTGTTTCACCCCAGCTGTGAAGTGATAAGACAGACGTGTGGCTAAGGGCCCCAAATAAGCCAAATCGCTCATAACTGTGCATGCTAAAGGGGCACTTTAATCCAGGTAGACTGTTGAGCCCTATCAAGCAGAGCATCATTTCGACAAACAGCCTGAGTGCAGGAACGTGCCTGGCTCTGTGGAAGGCTGTGTTGCACATCCCCAAGGCCACAGACTGCTGCATGCAGGCAAGAGCCCTCCCAGGGAGACTGAGGCACTCTGGCCACTCAGAGGAGTGGGACTGCCTAATTTCTGGTGCAGAGTTTAGTGTTGATCCTCACGAAGGAGGCAGGGGACAGCCACTGTCCCAGGGCTATGAGAAAGACCAGACACAACCCAACATAAAGAACTTCGGGATCTCAGGTCTGTCATAAAACGTCTGCATACAGAATGCTGCTCCTGTAGTTAAATATCATGCATGTTATGGATCCGAGATACCTCTTAAATGCCTGTGGTTTCTGGCCCATTTGTCACATTTACAGAGATCAAAAACCTTTTATAAATAGGAAGATTTATTTATTGAACTTAAAATCTGTGAGCTTGACAAAAACTTACCATTTTAAAACATTCTGTGAAGTAAAAAGTTAAATGGGTTGGAAAATGTGCCATTTTAGGCCTTGTGAGAATCACAACAGCAAGATGGAAAGGGCCACACTGCATCTCTGAGAGCACAGAGTAGGCACTTGGGAGCACAGCTGACGTGAGCGCTGCTCAACATGCAGCCATGCCTGCTGCCAGAGCACTATGGCCTCTGGCATATGAAAGTTCTTAAGCTCACTGACTGCCAGTGGGAGCACACTGTTTAGGACACCCACCCACACAGCTGGGTGATGCCCACCATCATTACAGTTTGCATCTCTACAGTGAAACTCACTCCTTGTGCTCCTCCCCTCAGAGTTACTACAGAGGGTGCATGAGAGCAGCTCCACGACAACAATCTTAGTGTGCAGTAACACACTGTCCTCTCCCCTGGCTGGGAAGCACTCACCTGCAGAGAGACACACAGAGAAACCTGGGGAAGGTCCATCCCTGCAAGCCACAGCTGCTCCTTTCATGCACATAATATAAAATTATGAGGATAATGGCTGCCTGCAACTGCCTCCACACCCCTGAAAGCCTCCCACCCCAGCCAAGGGCAAAAAGTGAGAGATTTCTCCTTCCTGCAGGCTGCCACCATCCTTCTGGGGTACATTTAGCAAATGCAGTCTCACTCTAGGAGCCAATGCTCAAGGGATGGAATCTTTAAATTTTTTTTCCTGACCTCTGTTGAAGTCCCTTTTCCAGTCAGGATGCAGGGCTCTGACAAGAACTCTGGAACATGTGGAAGACAGCACCAGCCTTTGCCTTACCATTTAATTTCTTGATCCAGCAGTGTCACACAGTCCTGACCATGATGGTCTGACAGCACATATTCCCTTTGGCCAATCCTATTGTGAACTGCTGTGGTATAATAACAGAGAACTGGAACATAAGAATCTCTGAAACCAGCCCATCTGACCAGCATAAGTCACAGCATTTACTTTTTCCACTCATGACTTGCACACTGGTAGCAGAATGCAGAAACTGAATTAAACTGCAAAGCAGCAGTAGCAAAGCAATGCCATCAGATCCCCACACAGAAGATGGGACTGCTGCTTCCAGGTGCTGGCCCAGCCAGTCCAAGAGCTTGCACATTGGTTGCTCTTCGTGAAATAGTTAAATCAATAAAACCTCTTCTGTGGATAAATTCATATAATTCAGAGGTACCTTTAGTGGGCAGTATATTCTCATTTTTCCTTAAGGAAGTGTTCCTGAGTAATAGGTGCATCAATACACCCATACACTTGCCCAGCCAGAATCCTTGTTCTACATATCTAATTCTTAAGTATGGACCAGGTTTTGAGGGCAAGGACATTTTTGCTGGTCTCTAAGACTGTTTCTGTCTCCCAAAGAAGTCACTGTCTGGACTTCTCAGTAGTCATTCTATTCACAGAACTGGGCTGAGAATCTGGGGGACACTGGTTTTGAAGGTGATACATGGACACACATGACAAATTTAAATGCCTAAATTGATACTCCATATAGGAAAGCTGTCTCATTCTCCAGCTGTTAAAGCAGAGCCAAGTGCTGATACCTGGTAGCCCTAGATATTGGTTTACAGAAGTTCCTTTTACAGAAAAAAGGGCACTGACTTCCATCCCCACACACAAAGATAATACAAAAGCTGAGCTGCTCCTCCACCTGAAGGACTAGCAATGGGAGCTCACACAAGGCCCCTCCAGCTCCACAGCAATGTTCTTTATTTAAAATCCAAACACGCAGCTCAGTGCAGCACTAGCTGTGAAATAATTCTTTCCCCTTAAGCAAGCTCCATCAGTGTTTTCCTTGTTTAGTGGTAACAGACCTGAACATATAAACAACCTCATGGCACACTCTGGGTTAGTCAGTGCCAGTCAGTAAGAGCCCCCCTCTGAGAAGACACTACAGAAAGGAATACTTCTAATTTAAAATCCTTCCAAGTGCTAGAGACATTTAAAGCATTAAGCAGCAATTAATACAAATAAGAAACTCAATCTCTCACATCATTAATACTAATTATGCCTTATAGTTACATTTTCTGAGTAAGATGACAGACAACATGCATATGAAGGAGGCTGCTTGACAGAGGTACAGAAATGAGAGGCAACTAAATTGAAGCTCAAAGCAGTGTCAGTAATATTTTAAAGGTCCTTTGGCTTCCTTGAGCAAGGGAAAGCATTTCTAAAAAAGCTGGAATTGGGCCACTCAGTGTGGGTGTCTCACATGCTGGGCAGCCACTCTTGACATGCAGCAGTTGGTGTTTGCTGTGGGACAGCTGCTGTGGATGAGAGTGTTTGACATCCCTGGGACTAAGACCCAAGGTGTCTTCAGTTGGATACCAAGCACCAGGGTGGTTGGGGGAGAAGCTGAGCTCAGCTTTTGCCACAAGAAGTATGACACTGGTGACTCTGAGGACATAAGGGAGGATGCTCAGGACAACTGGACTGAAACTGGGACAGTATTTTCACACCCTGCCTTTTTAGCAATGGATTTCCTGTCCTGTGTGGTGAACATCACCAAATACCACAAGTCCCTGTAGAAAGAGCTGCTGTATTTTATTGGAAGGGTGAAGATTTTATTTCTCAGTATGTTTACATGTGAAATGATGAGTGGCACAAGGACTACTGGAAAAGTCAATCTGGCTTGCTGTCAAAATTGCTGTGTCCAGAGAATCAGGAGTCAATTTATACTAAAGCAAACAAAACACATACTCGAGATTGCACTTAGCAGGCCAGAACTATTACCAAACTCAGAGTGTCACACATTAGTGTTGTTACCTGCTCTCGTTTTGCACCTTGTACTTTCCATGCAGTCATTACACACTCCTGCACTGGTCTGCTGCACCACATAGCACACAACTAAGCAAGGACAGAAGGTCCAGGGCTTAAATCAATTACAATATGCATGGAACTTCAGCACACTAGTCAAAGGAAATCTGAACTATGCTTATGACAAATGCTTTCTGTTTGAATTTCTCTTTGCTCCCTTTGACGTGGCTCCAGCTGCTTGTCCTGTCAGGGGAAGACTTCATTCAGAAAAGTCAGCAAAAGCTGGAGAAGTCATTAGCAAGGTCGTCCCTGTCCTGCCTAGTGCTGTGCTGAATTGTACTCGTGAGGCTACAGAGGTATTTGTATCTTTTTGTTTTACTCCAGCATGGAAGCCAGACCTGGATTAGCAGTGGCAGGGCGTCTTTACTATAAATTCTTAAAAGATGACCTTATGCAAACATATTTCAAGTTCCCATGTGGTCTCTGGACTGCCTGTGCAAAGGGAGGATACCCCTTGCATTACGAATAAGATGCAATGAATAAGAGCAACACAAGACATTCTGCCAATCAGTAAAACATGGCTAGCCTAGATAAGGGCAAAGAAGAAAGCTCATCACATTTCGCTGTTGGCAAATACTGGCTAGTAGTGATGACTTGAAGAACATTTCTTGTGCACACAGCCCCTGTCCTGCATCAGGATGTGCCTACCTCTCAGGGCTGCCAGATCAGTGAAGATGCAGTGCCAGGGTGGCCACACAAACTCTCACTGCAGTGCCCTGTGCTCCAGCCCTGCCAAAGCCATGCTCGGTGCTCCCTTGCAGGAAGTACTAGCTGTCGTTCCATGGCACAGCTGCGCTCTGCTGCTGGCAGCAGCCCTCCAGAAGACTGAGCGTTTCAGCCTCAGAGAAATTCCGTACATAGCTTTAGGCAATGGACATCATGCTGGCAAGAAGTAGCAAGGCTTCTTATTCTTGGATCCGTCACTGACCCGCTTTGTGACCTCAGGCAAATCACTTCACTTGTGTGCTTCTTCTACTTCCCATCTTTCATCTGTCTTGTCTGACTGCAAGCTTTGGGAGGGGGATGAGTATGCAGCACCAACCACAGGAGAGCTTTAATCTCTGTTGGGACTCTGAGCACAGTACAAAACCTACAGCTATTCTGTAGTCCATACTGTCTACATTAGCACTTTGCACGAAAGTACCGCAGAGTGGTCAAAATGGGCCACTACTGCAATATTTGTCACATCAGCACTTCAGATATCACCCAGCATGTACCCTGACACTCTGTCCACAGAGCAGGAAAGATATTCCACGTAGTAGGCCTCCTATATTTTCTTTTAGATTGTTGACTGTGCATGAAAAGTGAGATTATGAATGGAGCTGATTTGCCTTGAAGATATGCTTTGAATGTGCTTTTCAACAATGAAACAGGCATGCTATAAGAAGGCTGCTGCTTCTGTAAATGACCATGTGCAAGTGCAAGGAAAGTGCAAGGAAATGGACTTCAATGTCTTGAAAATGACATTAACAAATGGATGAGTAACAGTGTTATTACTGCTAATGTGATGAAAACACCCCAGATTTACAAGGTACAATAGAGATGCATAGACCAAGGAAAGACCTGACTGATATCCTGTTGAGATGGGTTTCATTGGCTGTAGAAGGTGCACACTCACACCAGTTCAGTTCTGATTATAAAGGAGTGAATGGATGTCAGAGTGTGTGTGTGTGTGTGTGTGTATGTGTGCATATAGACAGAGAAGAAACAAGAAAGAGAATGAGACTGAAGACAATGTGTCAAAGAAGAAGTCAAATAGTGGGATCCCACAGGTAGAAGAATCCAGTTGCTATATAGACCTGTTGCTTACCAAATTTTTTAAATACATCATTTCTTGCAGAACCATAATCTTTTGGCATTCATCTACACTTAGCCTGTCTTCCTGTTTTCTAGGACAAAGAATATGTTATGCCTCCTGAAGATACTCCTTTATGATCTGGAGCTGACTGAAAGATCAAGGTGTCTTTTGGTAGCCTGAATCAGCCTGAATCAGTGCACAAGTGGCACTTGTAACACTTTCTCTGAAGAAACCTTCACAAGGCATAACCTTCTCCTCTTTTACTGCATGCTTCATGGAATTTCTATACAAAGTACCCTTGTTCCAACTGTAAAGCAGCTTTGGTAGAACCTGGAAAGAGCAGCTGTTAGCAAAGACAGCAAATCATGTTATCACACAGTGCGATACTCTGCAACATTATCATTTTGTAAGTTCTGCTGCTTCCTGTTGTCCCATTTGTAAAGGTGCTTTCTGGGTTTCTCTCCCTCTGTTGTGACAGCTTTTGTCTTTGCACCACTGGTGCAAAACTAAAGAGATCTAACTGAACAAGGGAGCACTTTTGTTCTTCTGCAATAGAGAGATATGCCAGGCTTTTTAGATGAAAAATAAAATATAGACATGTTTTTGAATCCCCTTTTGTTTTTCTAAGTTTTACAACCTTACTTATCTGTAAACAAAATCATCATATATTATTTTTTTTTCATAGCACACTGCATAAATACAACTTCATGCATCTGGGAAGGTGACAGCTGCCCCATGAGATAGATTGTGACAGTTTAAAATCAGGGAATCAATCACTGAGATATAGTGCCTAGATGCCGTTCTCACCAGGATGTATTGCAGGATCCAGGAGCTCTCTATTTGAGATATGCCATCATAACTCTGATAGATTAAAGCACCACATCCAGGAAACAATTGTGTAAGAAAAAAATGGTGTCATAGATCTGCCAGGTTACAGCACAGACTCCAGGAGCCAGCCAAGGGAGGGCAGGGCTGTATCTCTGCTCCCAGAAGCCGCCAGAGCAGCATGATGACAGTTCTGTTCTCAAACAGCCCCATTATGACCTAATTAGCATACATGAATTGCAGATTTAAAGCATTAAAGTGATGTACAAATCATTAATTTTTTGTCAAATCCATGTCAGCCTTGTGTATGCTTTCCTATTTTAATGTTGCATGACAGTGAAAAGAAGTTTAATCCTCTGTATATGAAGAAGAGAGATTTGGTGTATCTGATATAATGAGATCTATTTAAACACTGGATGTTTTGCAGCTTTGAATGTATCTGCTCAGAGAAGAAAAAAAATGCCACATATGTCCCATTAGGGTTAATTGTGAAAGGATGTAAATATATTCAAAGCCCCAAGGGCAGTTCTGCATGTTGTCTGTATGAAAGAAAAGATATAAAACTTGTTTTCCATCAAAACTTCTTTTTAGTTTTGCGACAAATAAAAGGAACCACCTGCTCACACAAGATGGACCTGATTTTCAGAGGAGATGAACACTCAGAAAAATCAAGCTCTCACTTTGGAAACCAAGTCTGAGCCATAGTCTCAGGAATGACATACAAAAATTCAAACAGATATCAAAATCAAGTCCACATTAAGTCCAATGCCTGCAGAGAATCATTGCAAAAAGAGAGGACAACTGCTTTAAAGTGGGACTTCCTAAACTGCCTATTAGATCTTCACAGTGATGCTGGCAAGGCTAGGTATCACCTGCAGGCTGTGGCTGGCTGTCTCAGCCACCACAAACTGTTCATATTTCAGGATGGATCTCCATCTGTTCTGGCCTCATGGGTTTACTATTTCCTTACTATCCCATTTCATATCTCTTGTTTTCCCTCCCTGGCTTTAAAGGAGGTCTTGCATCTCATGCTCATAACAGTGGATACAGCTCCTGTTCTGAGCTGAGAAAACTATTCATTGGGCAAACCCTTCTGCCACCTGATTAAAGTGCCATCCAAGTGCCCTTTCAATGAGCCAATTATTCCTCCACAACAAGTGGCATTTCACAGGCGTGGCCGAACATCACATTGCCATCCAACAGGCTTGCATATTAGACTGACTGAAATCCAGATGCATGAACAGAGAGGTCTTCTTTGACAGTCTACTCCATCTCTCACACAGCCTGGCCTGGGGATGGATTGAATTCCAGGGAGCTGAACAGGAGATAGGTAAGAGAAATAGTCTTGACAGTTATGTTCAAGTATTTTATGCATCAAAAGAGAAGAATATTGGAGGCATAATTACAACAAAGTACTTCATTCCAGATGCTGGCTGAGATTTTTATTAAAGATAATGTAATTAGGAACCCAGTTCCAATTTGTTGTCCATGGGTACTGCAATCTTCACCCCTGTGCCCCTTTGAAATCACCTATAATCCCAAACCAGCAGGTTTGGTCAAGTTATTTGTGTGTGTCTTTGTTTTAGATCTGTGTGTTTCTGCAGTCGACAGCACTCCTGGGCAGATGATTTCTCTTACAGTTCACTAGAATGACTTTCCCAGTAGCAAATAATCAGTGGTGTAGCTCATCTTTTCTGACAGGAGTTGAACACAGAGATGGCTCTCCTCAGGCTAGCAAAACAAGGATATAGAGGAATGAAAGTGCCATTGAGAAATGTGTTGAACTGGGAGGCAGCCTGTGTCTGCTCCATACTTGGACAGGTGCTCAGCACTTACCTCTTGAGTGTTGTTTCAAGTAGCTCAGAGAGTAGTTGATAAGGAGTCAGCCATCAGCACACGGGATCCCCACACTTCAGATGAGTTGAAGTGTGTTTGTGTCTTACAGACACACTTGGGCACTCTCTTTCAGCCCGAGGGTATTAGCTTGGGGTTAAGGAGGAAAAGAGCAGGTGAAAGGCTACACTAGGAGCAAGGTTTGGGAGGATTTCATTTTCCCTTCAAATCTTGCCAGAATTTGGGGAGCCCCCCAAATACATTACAACTCTCCTGGNTGAAGGGCTAAGGCAACCAGTCAGATGTTTTTGCAGGAGCCTTCCTGAGATCCTTGAGGGACTCTGGGGGCATATAGGGCTTGTTTTGGCCTTCTTTCACAACCTGGCATCCAAGGGAATACAGTGGCAGGGACTTTCTCCCGGAAGACACAACAGCTTTGAAGTGTATTGGCAGAATGCAAACGAGCTTCTGAGCCGTCCAGACCCAGCCTTGGCCTTGCTCCTGCTGCTAAGGACAAGCTGCTTGGCTGCCACAGAGCAGTGGTTTCATTGCTTCTTGGTGAATTCTCTCCCCTGCTCATCATTTTCTTCTCTGCAAGTGCAGAGAAGAAACACGCAGGGCACTGTACAGCATCTAGCCAGGTAACCTGGCAGAGCAGCTGCAAAGCCTTTCAGGTGCCTGCATTTCAGACCTGACCTGCACCTACTCCAAAATCTCTGTGCCAAAATGGCTCCTTTGCTGCAAGCTCCTGAGTTCAGGCTCTTATGGAGCTATTGGAGAACAGTCTGAACAAAAGGTCAACTAATGAAGCAGCAAAATCAGCTGGCTCCAGGGACTTGTTTAATTTCATTAACTTGAGAGTTGATGCAATATCTCTTGCAGTAATTGGTATGTTGATCTTTTCCCTGTGCTATGAAAGAAGGAAACATAAGATCTTCATTTCATCCCAGAGCTCAGATGAGCTAGCCCAACATTGCACTCTGTTAGTGATCTTCAAAAGGCATTATTTATAAAAGTAGATTTCTGGGATTCTGTTCTATCCATGCCCATTATCCATGCAAATTCCTCAAGCTGTATTGGGTTAGATAGCTGCTGGTATTGCTCGAAAACCAACCAACCTGCAGAAATCTGTGCTTAGTTCTTTATTGAGCACAATGTGGTCAGGATTAGTCAGTCATGGCATTGGATTAGCATTATTGGTAGCCATGGCAATTTCCATTTGTGTGACAATCCATGTAACCTTTCCCATTAAAATTCAGCTTAAAATACCTATGAGAATCCCAGAGTTCTCACTGAATCCCAGGAATATCATATGGCATCATTCAAACTAGAATAAATCCAAATACATCTAAAGCTTTATTCAAATGAGCTGAAACCACACTAAGTTCAATTAAAGAAGAACATTAAAAGCCTGAAAAACGGGTCATGTGCATTCTAATTCTGTTCTGGGTCTTGCCATGATTAATTACACTTCTAGGTCTTATAGTTCCTTTAGAGAAATATGGGAATTGTTCCCTCTGATTCTTGTTCACTCAGTACTTAAGCCTGGGAGGCCAAGCTTTCAC
>WAAG01070165.1:2498-13873 GCA_013390105.1 Tichodroma muraria | reverse complement strand
AAATTATGAGAAAATGAAAAATTGTCTTACTGCTACATTTGCATTTTGAAAATTGTATTCAGAAACCATTATGTTATAGACATTTATTCAGAGTCTGTATAATTCATTTTTTCCCATTATGATTTGGATAAAGGAGCAGAAAGATGACTTCTTAAATTTGCGGATGAAAACAATGAGTGTGCTTGGAGGAGATACTTGTGGAATGAGGCAAAAGAAAAAAAGTTTAATAGTGGACAAAGTTAAAATCCCACATGTAAAATTTCATGGTTAAGAGAGAGGTGAAAAAAACATGTTGTGGGAAAGGAGATTGGGAGTTACAGTGAATTACAAGCTGAACTTGAATCAACCATCTCCTGCTGTTTTGGAAAGCAAGAAAATACTAAACTGGTATGTATTGTTTGAGAGATACATGAAAGAGTTTTTCCAGTCTACTCAGCAATGGTCAAGCTTCACACACTGAGCCCACTGGCAAGCCTGAGCACAGCAGTTCCAGAAGAACACACACCATTGGGAAGTAGCCCCTCAGGAATATTATCAGAGGACAGAAGAAAAAAAATGTATCTGTATGAAGCTATAGATGGGTTTTTTTTTGGTTTGGATTTTTTTGTTTTGTTTTGTCTTTTACTTTGTTTTTGTTAGTTATACAGTAAATAAACTATTCAAAATTTATCTAAAGTCTATATTAGACTATATAAAATAATTTCACAACACTTGTTTCTTTTTGTCTGTATACAGATTTAAAGGTCAGCAGGTTACAGAAGCTCTGTATTCCTAATGTGTTTATTAAAACTTTGTTTCATTTGTTTACATATATAAAATCCTTAAAAAAGTATTTTATGAACTCCCATTGACTCTTGTGACTTCAAAACTCTAAAAAGAAGAAAAAACATGAGGAACGCTATTCATTCACCGACTTCCATCTATAAATAAAATGTATTTGTGGACATGTGAGGGTGAGCTGTATGTACAGAATATTCTCATTTCGTAAGCAGGCACAAATCAGTTCTGCTTGTGCCCTGAACCAGCCCAAAGCTGTGTGCAAACACCACCCACAAGCTGCACAGACCTCCAGTTTCAGCTCAGCGCTGCGTTAATACAGCCACAAGCAGCTCCAGATCAGAACTAGCACCAAGCCCAGCAAGATTTCTCATGTCTGCCTGCAGAAATGCCTTTTCACACTGTCTGCTAGAAAACTTACTGCACATTGCAGATTTAGTCCTTTCTTCTTGTCAAAAGCTGGCAGTGACTACCCTAAAATTTTCAGAAAAAAGGTGGGACCATTAAAAAATCAGGATCAGCTCTCTATCAGGTTAGGACTGGTTACAGTACAATCAGCTCTGGTTAGTGTTAGTATACAGTGTTGTATTTTAAGACTGCTTACAGCTACAGCCCTAAAATAAACACAAATAAAATACCATTGCACTGAGTATGAAGGAAGACTAAGTTCACATAAACAGAATGCAGATCTGAAGACAGCTCAGTCTGAAGAGATAACATTTGTGCTATTTTTGGAGCTTGCCACCTTCAAAAGCATGCTTCATCTGCTGCAGCAAACCAGGCCATGCAAATGAACATACACTTACAGTCCCAGGCACTAATTATTCAAATTTTGCCTTGAATTCAAATAAGTGGTCCTGTTTACTGGAATGTTAGGAATTTTGTTGGAATTTTATTTGGGAGTTTTAGGTACAGAAGCCCATTAAAATCAGTGGGACTATTTCTGGGCACTTTTGAGATGCCCAGTCAGGTTACTGATATTGTTTTATTACTTGCTTTTGGAGTATGAACATGTTCATGAATATGGTTATGACTGTTGAAGTGATGAGCAAATAACATTGCAAAAATTCTGATAATTAAGTGGTCTCTATTATCTCCCTTAAAAGGGTTTATTCACTTTTTAACACAGGCTGTCAGACATGTTGCAGGAAAAGCCCTTTTGTTTATTTTGCTAGCAGCAGGGTTGAATGAGACACCTTCACTGAGAAGTCTACGATATAAAACCCATCATACCTTCAGCTGTACCAGATGCACATCCACGTGCTTGCTGTCCGAGTCCTGCTGGACGGAGTAGGTCAGGTCCCGGACTCTCTCGGACGTCATCCGAAGCCAGGTCTCAATTTCTGGCAAGTGGAGAACAATCTTCCAGTCAGCCCCAGTGTGTAGAGGAGGTGGCTTTTCATACTGCTGGCCAGAGTCAAGGTCCTTCATGACATCCCCTTCCCCTTCCACTGTAGGAGTCACGTTTATGAGCATGGGAGAGGCATCAGATGGCATCGGCTCCAGTTCTTGTGTTCTCATGGGAGAAAGCGCTACATCCATGGCTCACGTGTGAAAGCCTAAACCATACTTCTATCAAAAATAGCTGCAAAGATAAAAAGAGAGCACGCTGCTGCTTTAAGACCAAATTTAGCGACAAAATGCTCAAAGACAAGGAGTAAATGATAATGTCCGAGATGTATTGCACATCTAAAGAAATTATTCACCTTAAAAATCAAACTGGAATTTCAAGATTAAATAGATTTTTTTCAAAATTACTTTTTTGATTTGAACATGATCTTTTTATGAGGAAAGTAACGAATACTGCATTTCTCTCATTGTAATTTCCAGTTGTGGAATTTCTCATCTAATTTCCAATCACCTTGTAAATTACAGTTTTCATTAATGAAAAATATGTTCAGATTTTTTACAACTCCAACATAAATAAATGAACATTGACACAGTCAGCAGAACTTTACTGAACTCCACAAGTTAAGACAAGACTGATATTCATAAACTAGCACATATTGGAACATATTCCTTGGCCTGAAATTTAGGACTAAACACAGGATACTTCAAGATTTATGTAAATTTCCCAACTGTCCACTTGACTATTGATCATGTATAACAAAAAATTTGCAGGCAAACTTGAAGCAATTATTGAGGATACTTTGTTGATTCATTGATTTTCTTTAAATTCTAGTGGCTTTGTTAGATTAAGAACTGTTGCGGTAAGCCACAACTCTAGCAAAACATAGATGCAATAATTCCAAAGGTCAAAATGCGTACCTAAAAGTAAAACATCATTTTGCAAAGTGCCTTTATGAAAGTTCAAATGCTTTGGCATCAATACACACTAGCAAAAACCACTGGAAAAGTAAATAAGTAAAACATTTTACTTTGTACCTCTTCCTCTGTATGTTCTAGTTACTTACGTACTATGCATGCAGAAGGTTGCCATAAGACCTATGCAAAAAAAATAAATAAAACACAAAAACAAACCAAAAAATGACCCCAAACAACTCTACTTACTTAACATAAAATCTATAAGACTAGAAAAATCGGACTTTTCACTCTTAAATCAACACTGTGACTGAGTTATAATCCTAAATATTTCACGTGGAGTGTCAGCATCCAGAGACTAGTCCTGCAGGCAATGAGAGTATCAAAGAAGTATCCAGTCACAATTTCACTTGTCATTGCCAGGAAGGGCAAAAAATTTATATTTGACGTTAATTTGACTCTTTCCTACCCTGCCACTACTTAGTAAATCAGCGTTTGCACATCTATCACACTCACAAAACAATATATTAAAGCTACACTAAATATTAACACTAAATATAAATTTGGCACTTCAGAACAAAATTTCCTATCAGTGCAATCAAGCAAAGCAAATGAAAGAAGAATGCAAATATTCTCAGTGCCTGTTGTACAATTTCCAAGTATTTTAGCTCAAATTTTGAAAAATTATTAATTAAATGGTGTTAAATAAAAAGTTCTGCAGCAAAGCTGGATGAAATTAACATATCAGAATGCTGAGTATTTTTTGAGTTCATCTCTTTACATTGTCTATTCTTCAGCTTAAACTTTGTTGCCATAAGTCCTCAGCATAAATTGCTAGAAAAATCAGTGTAATAACATTTTTGTCTGAGACTTTGCTGATCACAGTCCCAGTTCTAAAGCATAGCATTCACCTGTTCTAACAGCCAAAACTATCTCAATATTTTAAATATATTCTTTACATTATTTCCTCCTGAAAGTGAAATTTTGGTGAAGCTCATGTGGTCCTTATTTCTGCAAGTTTATTGTTAAACGTGCCTATCAGAGAAACAGTTGGTTGTGAATCGCTAAATGATGCCAAAGCACAGGAAGAGCAGTGCTTGCTTGGTAGGGTTTTTTCACAAAAAAATAACCCCTGGCACTCTTACAGCGGTTTTCAGTATGACTCAGCTCTAGTAAGGACATTAAAGCAATTAGCAAACAGAAACGAAAACACGCTCCTGCAGCAGCAAACAAAAGCTGGTCCGTGCTGCATGCAGAGCGTACTCCTGGCTTTCATGCACTGAGTGCGCAATTAGCAGCCATTAGGAACCTGCTGACCTGGTTTTTGTTACGATGTGCTTGACTCTCCACGAGTGGCTCTCCAGCATTACAGCTAATGCCTCCTTAACCCTGGTAGCTCTTACAGTCAGGTCCTTTACGTTCTTTCCTTTCCGGCAGATCACAAGGAGTTGCAACACTTCAATTAAGAATATGTGGAGAAAATTTAATAGAAATAATTCTTCTCATATTCTTAAAAAAAAAAATTTAAAAACTCTACAAAAGTAATAAAATACACTGTGGATACTAATTAGCAAGGTCTGTGAAAGCTTTAAAAAGCCCACAAATGCTTGAAAGGAGGAACTTGCAGCTAGAAATGGCCGAATCCAAACTCTAGGACACAGATTTCTTTAAGCTGATCCTCGGCAGAATGAAAAGGCGGCACCATCCAGCCGCGCTGCGAGAGGGAGGACGAGGGAAGGGCTCTCCTGCGCTCTCCGGGAGCGCTGGCACCGCGGGAGTGCGGTCGCACCCGAGCTCCCAAAGCCGCCGGGCCGCTCCGCCGCGTCCCGCCCGCGCTGCCGGCACGCCCCGGGTGCGGGCCGAGCACGGGGAAAGCAGAGCACCGCGCCTTCGCAAAACTCTAGCGCTGAAGAAAAACGAGCAACGACGAGGCCCGGCAGCGACAGCCAGCCTCGCAGACAGATATCTACTTGATGCAGTTTAGGAGTTACAAAACCTGCCGAAACACGCTTGATCCGAAGTAGGTCCTGCTGAAATAAAGGGATAAAAGGGGAGAAGAAGTTGAACGATACTCTGGGGTCATATATTGATATTTTAAGCGACTGATTAAAATGCTGGCCTTAATTTGTTTCTATTTCTGGAGTATTTTGTTTTTCCAGATTTTGTGAGACGTACAAACAGTGAATTGTAAATAAATGTTAATTGTAAATGTCTACAATAAGTGTTAGAACACATATCAAAATTGAATAAAATTTTTTAGAGGTGATCTTTATACCTTGCAAAAATAATTTTTGAAATGAGGTAAAGAAGGGATTTTTTTTTTTTCCTTCTAAGCAGGACCTTATCACTGCCAAATTTTTTTATTAAATTCAAAAGCTATGCTCAGCCTTATTTTCTGCATCACAAAATCCTGGTAACATCAATGACAGTTTTAGGTGGGTAAGGCATAGTAAATCACATTCCAGCTTATATCTAATCTAAACCTCTTCTATACCCAGAAGTTATAAACTTCTGATTTTACCAAACAAACCAACTGATTTTAAATTTGCAGGTGGACAGGTGAAAATGCAATGTCAAATGTCCTGATCAATAAAAAGTTCATCTTCCAACATTTGCCGGGCATAACTTTATTTTCATCATCACAATCAGACTGAGAGTTATGACACCATTATTTCTGAGAAATACTTCTCTGATCATTTATTTCTGACCCTTCGAAAGCTACTGTTTCATTCTGCTGAAGGACACATTTAAGAACTACACAACAGCTACCAGCTTGCATTCCTTCTGGTGGGAGAAAAAAAAAATAGATAAATCGAGCATATTTTTTTGCCTTGTGTTAATTCTTTGTATACAGTCTTACATTGTCATGGATACTTGTGTAAAAGGTGAGAGATCCTGTGTAAGCACATGCACACATATGCTTCCTATCTTCATCTTTAGTAAGTGCATTATGCCTAACAGATGGCTGATTACCTTCCACTAATCACACAGACAATCTCACTTTCCCCTGCTTTTCCACTCTGTCAGATGCTAACACTTATGCAAAACATAGAATGGCTGTGTCAACCATAATGTAGTTTATCAATCACCACAAGCCTTGAAAGTTTCCTCAGACTCTTTCTGCTCCCCAGTTGTTCACATTCCCTTTGTTTACAAAGTGCAGGCCACATTCACTCTGCCAGCTACCAGATCATCCACGTTTTCCTCCAATTGCAGTTAGCTCCTGTCCAACAAAGAATCATTAAGCATATTAAGCCATAGACTAGTCCAGTCATTGATCAGTGGTGCAGACACTGGGTCCAATGAATGTTAATGAGCTCTAATTTCCCTTACTGTCACATATTGTTAAAATCAGCTGTAATCACTATACACCCACCTGTCTGTCAAGTAAATAATGTATTTCAATCCCAAAAATGCCACAAAAAAAGCCAGAGAAACTCATTCACTAAATAATTTTGTCTGCTTGCTGACTTTGAAATCTGATGATGTAAATTTTAACATCAGATTTAACAAGCTCAGTGATGCTGAATTTTCTTGAATAGATACAATGAAAACTAATGTCTCACACAGACAAGTTATAATGTCTTTTCCATTTCAGTAGTCTCAGGAATTCTTAGCCAAGTTATAAGGCTCATACATTTCCTTGAAAATGTAATTAACTGTATCAACTACAAAGATAAACTGTCAGTACACAAAAAAAACTGAAATATATCATGTCAGTTACATATAGAGCAAATTGAATTTATTATCACATTAAGCCTATCCATGTTATAATGATCCTGTTGTTGATTTCCTACATGATTTAAGAAATAAAACTATTTCAAAAAGCTTTGAAAGAACTGAATTCCAATGGACCTAATATAGATTTTTCTATACTACTGGTGTTTCCCAACAAAATGCTTTTGACAAGATCCAATGCCAAAGGCTAAATGAGTCGAAATAGCCATGGTGTAAGAAGGAAGGTCCTTGAATGGACAAATAAGGGAAACAGTAAGCAGTGGAACGAGGAACAAATGCAGACCACAGGCAGGGTTTCACAGAAACCTCTGCTAAACACTACGCTTCTCAATAAAAAGATCAATGACCTGAAAAATGGGTGAAAAATCAAGCAGAAAAGGTTAGTAGAAGGTATTGAAATATTTGGGACAAATATAAACTCTGAGTAAACAAAAGATGCCACAAAGCAAAAAAACTGAGCAATAAGATCAAACTTAATATAGATAAATATTAAGTTATGTATATTAAAAAAAACCCAAAAAACAACAAAACACAAAAAGTGAAGTGTTGGCCAAAACAGTGCATTAAATTTATATGTTCCTAGCTTATATAATTTTATGTTCTCACTTATGAAAACACAGGGACACTAACTGGAAACGATCTCATTACACAACTGCTTTGAGGTATGTCAGAAAAAAATTCTACACTACAACATATACAGACATTGAAAACAGTTGTGTGGTGCCAGACTCATACAGAGGAATGTATTCAGACAGTCAAACATAACGTGATGAGCAGCTGTGTTAGTTGTATTTCCTGGTCCATTCTATCTCAGTACAGGTTTGCCCTGCAGTGAGTAACAGTGTCTGGGAGATGATGGGATACAAAGAGATTAATATTAAAGTGGACAAACACAAATTAGCTGCTTCATATTCATTTATCGTTACTTCAACGTCCTTTATTAGCTAACTGCTCTACACCATCTTAGGCTTCCGTTATCCTAATTTTCATTCCAGAAAGCCAGCAGTACATAGTGGCAACTTTTATATGCTGATTTTTCAGCACACCTGTGAGTGGTTTTACCTTGGTTTTATTTTTATTTGCATATTTGGGCAGGTTGTTTTATCTTTCCTGAATAAAGCCATTATTGTCATTTTAGTGGCTACGAGTGAGCAAAACATTTGCAAACATAAAATAATTTTTCCCTTCAGCTACAAAAGTCAGATAGCAAAGGATGCATAATAACTATTCTAGCAAGAAGATGGTGTCTTTTTTCAAAATTTTTCTCCAAAGAGATACTGTGAAACATATTTTAAATTGGAAGATAGCAAAATCAAGATTAGGCTTGGCTGAATACTAATCTGGATTTTAAATTGTCTTTCAGTATAGACAGAGGCAGTGAGATATGGGAACATTCTGAGCTGTTTCTCCTATCACAGCAGAATGAAAGAAACTGGTGCAACTCTCAGCTCAAAGTTAGGGCAAATAAAAATAATGTTTCGCTTCAATTTCACACTCTAGTTTCATTACAAATAAATGCTAATCACATAGGAGAAATCTTAACATTTTTTTTCTGGGAAAATTTTCCAGGGGCTAAATGAGCTTATTCCTTTTTATTATGGAAGCTGATTATAAGAAATTAATTACACGTATCGCGGAGCAATATGACCTCATAATAGATCAGATAAGAACTTTCTCCCACGCATTGTACAAAGTATGTCAGTCACAGCCAATGTCTCACTGTCCTGCAAGTCTTACATCTTTCCCTAGCAGAAAAACTATCATCTCATCTTCCTCCTTAAATATGTTACAGGTACTGCAATACTGGATGTTCTGTCAATCAGTACAAATGTTATTAAAAAGAAACAAAACGGAAACAACAAAAATCTACCTGCAGAATTCTTCAGGGCACAATATTAGTATGTCAGATCCAACAGTACATCTTGAAGCATTTAAATTGCCTCAGCCCCAATCCTAATGAGAAAATAGAACAAAATAGCCACAAGACATGCCATCATTTCTGAAACTAGTTTTGTTACTAAATTTTTGCAATTTTATTATAATAAAGGTAGACTTTTGAAGAAACTGCTACTTTTTAGAATGATGCACAGTGCAGCTGCTGAGACCAGAGAGCCCTTATGAAAATCAGTATTCTGTGTTAGATGAAACAAAACACTATGACTAGCTGGCCCTGTAAATTCTCACAATCATGTAAAGTATAACTATAAATAATTTAGCTATTGAGTATAATATTTTCTCATGTTTTCTTTAGAAGAATGCCAAAGTAATTGCTTTTTGTCTCAGTTTGGGGATTCATAGAAATAGATTAAGTTCTTGGGACCACAAGCTGGTTTTTTTTGTACTGAGTTGTTCTCATGAAGGCTCTGCTGTACTGTTTTGGTTTGTGGTAATGTCTCACGTCAGTAATACACTTTCAAACGCGTACATGATGTTGTTTCAGACATTCAGCTATCACAGTAACAGGGCATCATAAAATGATACCTTTATTTTGGGGATTAATTTTTAATACACGTTAAAATAAGATACTTGGTGTACTACAAGAATGAACCATGGCTTCTGCATGGTTCTGCAAATTCTTTCCTCCTCAATCATCATGTGGATAAAACCCTGCCACTTCATGTTGATTTATTGGTCACCTAAAAATAGATATCCAATCCCGTTGTGTAAGCAGTCGATTGACACCAACACATAAAATTAAGGTACAAGTGTTTTTACCCTTTTAAGTAATTTTCATCTATTACACTGCTTTCTTTTGCCATAAACTTGATCAGGTACACCAAAATTAAGTTAGAAGAGGAATAAAAATTTGATGGTTCAGACAATCCATGATACAAAATTATTTTTTCAAAACCTTAACTAGTTAAAAGATGTTAACGTAATATTTATAATATTAAGTAGCTGTGAAGTAACACTGATGCTTGCGGTAGTTCTGTGCAAATCTTAGATATTATTCGTGCTCCAGAGACAAACTATATTTCTGGCACACGTTGTTCACAACACAATCCCTGAGGAAAAAACAAAGGAAGCGCTTTTGTTCACGTGGATGGATGGGTGGATGCCTGGATGGAAGACCTTTTATGTAGGTAAATACCAATATTTAAACGATCTATGGTGTTAAGGGCAAGCCCAAAATCAAGCCTTGTAGTCCGACTGCGCCCATGAAAAAGTACTTCTGCCAAATTTTTTCCAATCTGGATGGATATTGTCTTGAAGATACTATAGAAGTGACTGCAATGTTTCATAGGAAAACTATAAATTGTTACATAAGATTCTTCTGAGGAAGCTCAGTCATTGAAGAGCTCATATATGTTTGAAGGATTGGGAATAAAGGAACACAACCTGTTTTTGATGTGACTTTTTTATTCCACAAGCTAAGCATTTCAACAGTGCTATGAAAAGAACTAGAAGAAGCAAAATTGCAAGGACTACAGACTGCAGGAAAAAAGAAATGAAAGATAAGCAGAAGCTACAAGAAAATAAGAAGCTTAAATATGGGTGCAAGACAAACAGATTCTAGGAAATAGACTGAAAAAAACAGTGATTAGAGTAATAGGAAATTGAATTTTAAATACATCTTTGTTGTTGTGGAAAAAAGAAAAGGAAAATATGCATGCAGGAATAAGAGGCAATTTATTATTATTATGACAGTTCTAGAAAGAAAAATGTTTCTGGCAGGTTAAGAAGACCATTGCTGATCAGCATGGACTAGTGTACCATTGCACTTACTCTGCGAGTTCAACAAATGTATCAACATAAGGGTTTGCACCACCTTAAGGCACACTGGTGTATCATTGGAGGCACCTTGCCCCAGTGAACTGAAGAGGCGGAGTGTATCTGCGACTGCAGACAACGGAACGACTGAAGGAAGACACCGGAGAAGAACAATACTACTGGAAAAAATCAGCAAGAGGACAACATCGGAACGAAGGCTTAGGAAAATACAAACATTCAGTGTCACGCCTGATGGTACTCTCTTATTCAGCATCCACATGACAAAATATCCAGACTTCAGAACAAATCACTAAGAACAGAATGTAATCATTAAAATCCATTATCCATTTATTGCTTATTGTAAACAATAAATGGATAGGCAAGTGTTTTCACACATATACCTCCAGTGGTCTATTGGCATATTTCCAACCATGAACAATTCATCCTTGCTATAGCAAAGGAAAGCTCTCAGCCATTTGCCATTGCTCGTGAAAAGCAACATGTTCATGTTTGCTGTCAATCAGAGCTTCTTTGCGAGAAAAATATTCCTCTTTTAATCTTGCAAGACATACTTCTCAAAGTCCCATTTGACCAAGTAGTAAGGTACTTATGCAATCCCCAAACCACAAATTGGTATGAGTAAAAATTTTGGTTTAAAGATGAACTATACCTGCAATTAGAAATTTTTAAGAAGGATAAAACTCTTTACTTCCTAAAGGCAAGCACAGGAGGGAAAAGTCAGTACTATTCAGCATAATCTATAAATTATAAGGCTACTTTTATTGTTTGCACACAGTGTTTTGTTATCACGGGAGGCACCTGCCTCTATTCTAAAGCTTTATATGGTGGAGTAGATGATATTACAACTGTACTTAACAAATGACACA
>WAAG01070162.1:22790-34800 GCA_013390105.1 Tichodroma muraria | reverse complement strand
GCCGGGGAGCCGCGGGGCGGTGGAGGCGAGGAGCGTGAAGGGGGTGCCCCAAGATGGCGGCAGAGGCGTGAGGGGACGGAGGGGGGGAACGGGAGTGATCGCGGTGTCTCCAGGACTGACCGATCGCGGTGTCCGCGCCGTGTCCCCGCAGCTCGCCAAGGACCTGTTGCACCCGTCTCCCGAGGAGGAGAAGCGCAAGCACAAGAAGAAGCGGCTGGTGCAGAGCCCCAACTCCTACTTCATGGATGTCAAGTGCCCCGGTGGGCACCGAGGGCCTCCCCGTGTCTCTCCATGTGTCCCGATGTTGTCCGCGCTCTCGTGCTGCCCTTCCCTGTGTCCCAGGGTCCCTCCACGTGTTTCCCCATGTCCCTATGTCTCTTCTTGTCCTTCCCGCCGGGCTCTCTCTCTGTGTCCCTCCCGGTGTCTCGGGGTGCCCTTTCGTGTCCCTCCACGTGTCGTGGGGTCCCTGCTGGTGTCGTTGCGTGTCCCCCCGGTACCCTGGGGCTCGTTCTGTGTGCCGGGGTCCCCCTGCCCGTGTGCCCCGGTGACTCTGGTGTCCCCCCGCTGTCCCCGCAGGCTGTTACAAGATCACGACCGTGTTCAGCCACGCCCAGACCGTGGTCCTCTGCGTGGGCTGCTCCACGGTGCTGTGCCAGCCCACGGGGGGCAAGGCCCGGCTCACCGAGGGTGGGTGACCCGGGGCTTTGGGAATCCCGGCGGCCTGCAGGGATCCGGGGCTGCTCCCTGGGCATGAGCCATCCGAGGAGGGCTTTGGGGGATCTGGGAATCCTGGGGGGGAGTTCTGGGACCCCGGGGTGTGGGGAGGTTGTGGATCCCACTGGAGGGAGTTGGAACCCTGGGAGGGGCTGGTTCCTCCTTGGGGTGGGTGATTGTGGCGTCCCAGGGGGCTCATGGAAGCCGGAGGAGGCTGCTTTCCCCCTCAGGAGAGTTCTGGAATTCTGGTGGAGAGTTGGAATCCCAGGGAGGGGTTTGGAATTGCGTCTGTTTTGGGAGCCCTCAGCAGCAAAATTCCCCCAAATTTGGGTTGGGAGACCTGGTATTCCCATTCCCAGCTGGATGCAGAGGTCCTGCAGCATTCCTAGGTTTTCTGTTTGTTCCCCCCAGGCTGCTCGTTCCGGCGGAAGCAGCACTGAGCGAGCCAGGATGCGATGGAGACGGGAATTCCGCCCAGTCCCTGTAGCCCCCTCCGCTTCCCATTAATAAATTTTGGATAAAATAACCCAAAATGGGTCAGTTCTGGTTCTTGGCTGCAGGGACAGTGAGATGTGGGGATCTGGGGAAGGAATTCCCAGGGAAGGGCTGGAATGGATTATCCAGGGAACTTGTGGCTGAGGGGAGATGATCCATCAGAGCATCCCTTCCCAAACCATTCCATGATTCCTGAGGAATCCAGGTGCAGGTGGTGCCACCCCCACCTTGGGGTGGGACAAGTCTCCTTCCTGTCCCTTGTGGGGACCCTTGGGATGCTCCAGCTGGACTTGATTGGGAATTCCACGTGGATAAACCTTTTCTGTCTGTGGTTTAACTGGAAGAACTGAATTATTAGCACCTCCCACTTCCCACACCACTCTGATCCTAGCATGGATACTCTTCCCTTCCCTGTTTTCCTATCTGAAAGGGAATAACCGGGATGCTTTCCCAGGATCTGGCTCTGGTGGGATCAGGGCTGGGAGCTCAGCTCTCCCCATTCCCACCTGGAGTTTCCACCCTGAGGGGTGACCTCCCCTCCAGCCGCTCTCATGGGAGCCTCATCCCGGATTTTTGGGGTGCTGGAAGGATAAGCCCCCTCCCTCCCTGGGTGGTTTCCGAAGGCTCCGGCCCCGCTGCCCCCCGGATCTGAAGTGAAATCGAAATTGAGGTTTCGGTTCCTCATTCCTTCATTTCCTGGCTCGTGATTTCTCCCCGTGGCGCCGGTGCCGAGCGTTCCAAATCCCGGAGCACCTGTGCTGGGAGCGCTCCGGATCGTCCTCGGATCCGTCCTCGGATCCCCCTCCCCAGCCCCTCCCCGGCGCTGGAGGTCGAAGTTCCCCTGGAGCAGCTTCCTGAGGTAATTTGGGTGGGTTTGATGTTTTAATCCCTCCCCAGGAGCACTTTGAGGAAGTAAAGCTCTGGGACAAGAGGATTTATGGGGATTTGGGGTCTGTCTTATCCCAGACCTCCGCTTGGATTGTGGGATTGTCAGTGTATCCTGTCCTGGAGGGCACCGGTTGGATAAAACCGGGGAATTCGGGGATTTTTGGGCGTGGATTTGTCCCAGCAGGTGCCGGGAGCGTTCCCCAGGCCAGGGCGGCTCTGATGTGTCCTGGCCTGTCCGCACGGACACGGAGCTGGCTCCCAGATTTTCCCCTCCAGGGAATTTTGGGATGCATGCCCAGGCGGGCCGGTGGCATCACCAGGTCACCGGGGTGTTGTCACCTCTCTGCCCAGACCGGATTTGTCACCGAGGGGTCAATCCCGGCTCCGAGCCCTCAGCGCCCGGCGCTCCCACTCCGGATCCCGGGATGGAGCCGCTGGCTCCCGTCACCCTCCTGGCCCTGCTGGTGCTGGCACTGGGACACCCCGATCCTGCGCTGGACCAGCACTGGGAGCTCTGGAAAAAAAGCTACGGGAAGGAATACCAGCCCCAGGTGGGAACGTCACAGCGGGGAGCTGGGGGGGAGCTGGGAGTGTCCAAGGGATCCTGGGGTGTCCTGGGAATACCCCGGGATTTTCTGGGGCTCTCCTGGGGGGTGCCCACCAGTCGGAGAAGATCTGGCCGTGCTTCCAAGCACAGCCGGTCCCCAGGGATGATCCACCTGTGCCTCCCAACAGCCTTTACTGGGATGAACTGGGGCAGGATGGCTCTGGATGGGCCATCCTGGCTCTCACAGGGCCCCGCTGGAATTCCAGGAGGATTCGCTCCGTCGCCTGACTTGGGAGAAGAACCTGTGGCTGGTGACGCTCCACAACTTGGAGCACTCCCTGGGGCTCCACTCCTACACGCTGGGAATGAACCACCTGGGAGACATGGTGGGTGTGGGGAGCAGATTCCAGCCCTTGGGAATTCCCCCAGATATCAGCGGGTCTGGGGTGGGAAAACTCCCAACATCCCCCTCAGCCCGTCCTGGTGGGGTCCAGCAGCCAGGGACAGGCTGCTCCGGAATTCTGTGGGGAAAGAACTCTTTGGGGCAGGATTTGGGGCGCACGGAGCTGTCCTGGTCACTTGGGGTATTTATGGATCATTCCTGTTCTGTGTCCCGAAGTTGGGGGAGTTTTAATGACCCAGCTTCCAGGGATTTGGAGAGCTGGAGCTGAGCTTTTCCTTTTCTGATGAAAATCTGGAAACTGAATGGAAAAACAAGGCGTTGAGGAACCCCCAAACCCAGCTCTTCCACCTCAGAATTCCCGTTCTGCCCCTGACGCCCTCAGGTGGGGGTCACAGAGAGCAGGAATCACCCACTGGGATTTTCTCTCCCTCCAGACCAGCGAGGAGGTGGCGGCTTTGCTGACAGGACTCCAGGTCCGTCCTCGTCCCCGTCGGAATTCTGCATTCAGACCCCAATTCCGGCCGGTCGGTGACATCCCTGAGGCGCTGGACTGGCGGGACAAGGGGTGCGTGACCGAGGTGAAGAACCAGGTGAGCCTCGCCCCGGGAGCCTCCCGGTGCTCCCTGGGGCAGCTCCTGAGCCTCTCCCGGGCTCTTCCCAGGGCGCCTGCGGATCCTGCTGGGCCTTCAGTGCCGTGGGAGCGCTGGAAGCGCAGGTGAAGCTGAAAACCGGGAATTTGGTGTCCCTGAGCGCCCAGAACCTGGTGGATTGCTCCGGGATGTACGGGAACAAGGGCTGTGCCGGGGGGTTCATGACGGAGGCGTTCCAGTACATCATCGACAACGGCGGCATCGAGTCCGAGGAGTCCTATCCCTACACGGCTCAGGTGCGCCTGGCAAGCGCTTGGAAAACCTGTTTTCCAGGAAAATGCATGGAAACGCTGCAGCAGCTTGCCCTGTTCCTGTTTTCCTTCCTCCTCTCCCACCCAATTCCCCCTGTCCGGGTTTCTTGATGGCACCTTTGCTCCGGATCCAATCCCACCCCAGGAACCTTGGGATTATTTTGAGGGGAGTGACTGGACCAGGAGCTGGAATTCCTACCTGGTTATTTCACCATTTCTTAGGCAACGAGCTGGAGGGGAGGGAAAAATGGGTCAGGAGCCTCCTGAAAACACAATCCTGGGAAATGGGTCAGAGCAACAACAGCTCGATCAAAGAAAAAGTGGGATTTAACTCTCCAAACGTGGAGCTACAGAGGGAAAAGCTGCTGTTCCCAGGGTCCGGAGGGAATGGGAAGCATCTGAGGATAGGGAGGATGAGGATGGAGACTCCAGAGAAGGGGAGGATGAGAATGGAGGCTTGTTCTGGATTTAGTTGGGATTGGGAAGGGGAAACAACCCCCAGATGGGGTTGGAGTGATGTTTTTGAGGAAAGAGGGCAGAAAATCCTGCAGGAAAGAAACAAAGCCAAGGGCAGGGAAGGGCGGGGCTGGAGGGGGGGTCTGGGGGTCCGGGAACTCTCCGGATCCTGCCGGCCCATTCCCGCTTCCCGGCAGAACGGGACGTGCCACTACAACGCCTCGGCCCGCGCCGCCTCCTGCTCCCGGTTCCTGGAGCTGCCCGAGGGCGACGAGGCCGCGCTCAGGGACGCCGTGGCCACCGTGGGCCCCGTGGCCGTGGCCATCGACGCCACCCGGCCTGGCTTCTTCCTGTACCGCTCCGGTGAGGGCTCCGGCCGGGACAGCAGGAACGGGGTGGAATTCGGGAAGCTGGGGGTTAATTCCTGGAGGGAGGCTAGAACGGGATGGTCTTGAGATCTTCAGGGCTCTTCCAACCTTCCAAATCCACCTTCTTCCATTCTTTCACCCCAGAATCCTTCCTCGTTGAGAGGAAACCTTTGGAATTCGGGTGGGATTTGGGAGGCTGGGGGTGAATTCTTGGAGGGAGGCTTGGGATCAGTTGGAATTCCAGGTTTTCTCCCTCCCCAGGGGTGTTCGACGACCCCCAGTGCTCGCAGGAGGTGAACCACGGAGTGCTGGTTGTGGGATACGGCTCCCTGGAAAACAAGGAATATTGGCTGGTGAAGAACAGGTAAACCCTGGGCATCCACAGGGAATCCTGGAATATTCCTGGCTGGAAGGGACCCACAGGGATCAGAGTCCCAGCCCTGGACACCCCCAAACTCCCACCTTGTCCATCAGGTCATTGTCCAGGTGCTTCTCGGCCCAAGGAAGGGTTGGAATCATGATCCGTAAGGTCCATTCCAACCCAACCAACTCCATAATTCCATGATTTTGTGTTTGGAGCTGCCCAAATCCATGTGGATGTGTCACTTGGGGGCACGGTTCCATGGTGACCTCGGCAGTCCCGGGACACTTGGACTTTGTGGTTTCCAAGGACTTTTCCAACCCGAATGGTTCCATGAATTCCAGGATTCTGGCACCTTCTCCTTTGAAAACGAGGACTGAGTTTTCCCTGTGTCTGTTCCCTGTTCCAAAGCTGGGGCGTGCGGTTCGGAGACGCGGGATACATCCGGATGGCCCGGAACGCCTCCAACCTCTGCGGCATCGCCAGCTACGCCTCCTACCCGCTGATTTAGCCGGACCCGTGCTCCGGACACCATCCCAAGGCTCCGCTTTTCCATGGATTCCGTCCCAGCAGGGATTCTTCTGCTTCCAGGGTCACTTCCCAGGGCCGTGGGCGTCCTGTGGTGGTTGGATCCATGGGCTGGGAGGGAATCCTGGGTGTGGGATGTGGGAATGTTGTTGATAGGCATCCAGGGAATTCTCTTTTGGGGGGAAAACTGGGGGGTTGGGAGTAAAATTGCCATTCCTGCAGGGATTGGCCACAGGGATTGTTGGGTTCGGGTACTGGGATCACAGGGATCGTGGGTTCCTCCCTCCGGAGCTGCTGCAATGCCGGACATCGATTTCTCTCTGTGACACGCTGCTGGAATTGCAGATATTCCATGGAAAATAAAAGATTGCGTTTTGCTGCCTCAAAATTACGATATTTGGATGCGAATGTTTGGAGATAATCCCAAAAAATCCAATATTTGGCGCCTCCGTGGTGGCTCTGGTCGCCCCACAGCCAAGAATTCTGTGTTGGTGGATGGAGATCCCGAGGGAACAGTGTCCCTTTGTCCCTGAACAACGTCCCAGGGCTGGAATTCCTCACCCCCTCATCCCACCCCTCACTTGCCGGTGGCTTCCGGGGTGCTGGGACTTCCTGGGCATGGATGGGATTGGAGCGCTGGGAATCTCCTCACCGGGATGAGAGGTAAGGATGATCCTGCCGGGGTCCGGCTCCTGGTGCCACTCCCATGGAATTTAGAGCTGGAAAAGGGCAAAGGTGGCTCATTCCCAGCAGCTGGATTGGGGTTTAGGGCAGGTTTTGTTGGGAGAAGGAGTTGTCCCTGTTGTATCCCAAATCCTGGTGCTCCTGAGCCTGGCACCAGGAATGTTGGTCCTGGATTTCGGGAGGTGGAACTGTGGGATTGGGCAGGACGAGACCCCCGATGGGACCCTGGTGAGGAGGACCCTGTTCCAGAATCTCCTTGGAAATCATGGAATGATTTAGGTTGGAAAAGACCTGAAGGAGGTCACTGACTCCTCCTGGAATATTTCCGGCATTTTGGGGTCTGGGCTCCTTGGCTGGAGTTTTTGTCCTGCCGTGGAATGACGGCTTGGGTTGCAAAGGAGCCAAAGATCCCATTACAGCCTCCGTTCAGGAATTTAAGCCCCAACTTCCCAAATTCCACCCTAATTCCAAAGGTTTATGCACACAAGCACCGCGGGGAGGTCTCTGGGGGCGGACCCGCAGAACCAGGAAACGCGGAGGCAAAATTTAACCCCAAAACCTGGGAAAAGGCTCATTCCCTGCCCTGGAGCCTGCGATAGGGACCCGGGGAAATCCCTGGAAAAGCTTCGGAGCGCGGCGGGAGCGGGCAGGGCTGGGTCCCGGGAGGTGTCACCTCCTGGCACCTCCCGAATCCCGCGCAAAGGTCCCGGTTCCGCCCGTTTATTTAAACAAACACGTTCCCGGCGGGACAAATCCCCGGGAATATCCCGCAGGGAGACGGAGCCCAGGGGCCGCTTGGCTCCGGGCTGGGGAATTTGGGGTTTTCCTGGGGTTTCTCCTGGCGGTGACGGCTCCGGGGCACCCCAGCCGAGGCTCCGGGAGCTTCCCGCTCTCCCGGAGCTTTTCCATGCTCCCGGATATTCCTGGTAGGTGGGAATTGTTTCCCCCTGGGGGTGCTGAGAGCCCGCAGGTGCCTCGGGAGCGGGATGGAGCCGATACAGCCGGGACTGACTCGTTCTATGCTGGCTTTTCCCAGGAAATGAAATCCCGCCTGGATCCTGCTGTGCTGGGATTGTCCAAGGTGTGTGATCCGTCTGGAACCGGGACAAGGTGGGGATGTGGGGGCAGTTACGTGGATTTGGGATTCAGCCCCATGGATGTGGGGTTCTGCCGGCAGCGGGTTGGAAAAGTGGGAATACTCCGGGGGGGAAGAAGGAATTCTTGCCTTTGGGGAGGGGAAACTGAGGCACGGAGTCACCCCCGCCCTGCCCTGCGGTGCTTTGGGGGTGCTCAGCTCCTCCCCGCCGCCGAATTATCCATAAATCCCATGGGAAGGATCTCCGGGAGCCGGGAAGGGGAAGTTTGACCCTGAGGGGGACCCGGGGGCTGTTCCTGATCCCTAAAATATCGCTGGAAAAGGGAATCGGGGGGTGCCAAGGGCTGTGGGGGAGGGGGAAAGAGGGAGCGGTACCGGATTTGGGGAATGGGAGCGGCACCCCCGGATCTGCGGGAAAAGGGTTAACAGGGAAAAGGATCTGGTTCGCCAAGTGGTTCCTGGTTTGTTTGGAGTGCGGGAGAGGAGGGGGAGGGGGCACCAGGCTGGGACCCCGGGAATCGGGAATCTCTGGGCTGGGAGTCGGGAGTCGCAGGGCCGGGACCTCGGGAATCGGGAATTTCCGGGTTGCACGGAGCTCACCCCCCCCATCACCCGCAGGTAGGTCCGAGGTGACCCGGGGTGACCCGGGGTGACCTGGGNGGCCACCACCCGGCCCCTTCCCCGGTGTCCCGGACACTCCGGTGGGACTCGGGACCCTCCCGGCCGCTCCAACGGGACACGGGGCGCGCGCCCCGGTCCCCTCGGGGTCACCCCGGGGTCACCCCCTCGAGCCGCTCCCGCGTCCCTCCGGCCCCGTGTCCCGGCCGCGGGAGCCGTTCCCAACGTCCCCGGGGATGAATCCCCGCTGGCTGTTCCCTGATGGTGCCGGACGATCCAGTCCTTCCAGGGAAAACTCCGGGGGCGGCCGCTGCCCCCCGTTCCGCCTCACCCCCGGCCCCGGGACGGCTCCGATCGGGAATCCCGGACTGGTCCAAGGAGCTGCTGGGAAGGGCGGGATGTGTCCCCAGGGTCCCCTCCCCCCGGACTGGGGACAGCCGATCCCGACCCACCCCACGCCAGGGATGAGTTTGGCAGTTCCCAGCTCGGAGCAGCTCCCGAATTTCCCCGTCTTGGGCGCAGCGCCGTTATCCCGCTCTTCCCGCATCCCATCCGGGATCCAAACCCACCGCGGCAGCGACTCCCGGCCGCTCTCGGCCACCACCTCGGGGACTAACCCCGGGATCCCGTCCCTTTCCCAGCCAACTCCCCGCTCCGGAGCTTGGGTTCGCATCCTGGGATTCCCAGCAGGTTCTGGGAAGCTCTCGAGCGTCCTGGTTGCTTTTCTGCACTTGGATGAGCCCGGGAGCCCCAAAACCTGCGGGGGCCTGGCGGGTTCTTGGGAAGAGCCGTGGCTGTGGTTTTCCCTTGGGAGCTGCCCTGGAGCGGTGGCCATGCTCCGCTCCTCATTTCTTTATGATTCCATATTTATTGTTCCACGTTTGTGGCCGATCCCTGGCAGATCCAAAGGCAGATCCACAAAGGAAAGCGGACTTTTTTTAATCAGCTGACCAGGCTGGGAATGTAAAAACAGGAAAACGGCTGAGCTCATCCCAGCTCATCCCAGCTCATCCCAGTCCCCTCCCTGTCCCCAGCGGGGTGAGTCTGGCCAGGGCCAGGGCAGCATGTGCCAGCCTGGGAATGGTGTTGGGATTTGGGGATTGTGGGACCGCAGCCATGGGCTTGGGCACGGGGATCGGGGGATCCACTGGGAGCAGCCTGGGATCCACCTGGCTCAAGGTGAGGAGGGGAGCACATGGTCCCAGCAGGAGCAGCTGGGTCGGGATGCTCAAGGGCTGCTGGGGTTCTGGGAGGGATGTTGGGGTTCTCAGAGGATTTTGGGAGGGGTATCGGCATTCCCAGGGGTGTCCCAGTCTCACGTGGCCTTTTAAGGGGCCATGGCCAGGCTGAAATCCCCCAGATCCCATCCCAAACCTCGCCCTATTCCCATCTCACAACCTCTCCCAGCCCCATCCCAAATCCACCTGAGGTCCCATCCAAGGTCCCATCCCAGATCCCAGATGCCTCCTGGTCGCTCTCCCGAGGTCTGGCCGCTTGGGGGGGCGGGGGAGGGAGTTTATCCCTCCCCTCAGGAGGCGGGAATCTGGGGGGTCGGATGAGCCGCATCCTTGCGGGGTCCCCCTGGGGTGGGGGTTCCCATTCCCCTTCCCATTCCTGTTCCCATTCCCGTTCCTGTTCCCATTCCCATTCCCGCTCTGCATCCCCCTTCCCAGCCGCTTTCATCCCGTCCAAATTCCTGGGAGTTTAATGAGTAACCAGGAGAGCTCGACCTCGGGGGTTTGAGTGTCCCGGCCCCCCCGGGGGTTTGGGGACCCTCTGGCACCGCGGGGACACGGCCGGGAACGGGAATGTTCCCCCTGCTCCGGGTGCCCCCGCGAGGCTCCGGGGGCGCTGGGGGGGCAGGGCCCGGCTGAGACCCCCCAAGTTCATCTCACGGCTGAGCTGCCCCCCCCGACCCCTCCACGGCCCCTTCCCGCAGGGTCCGGCCCTGAGCGGCACCAGGAGCCCCCCCACACCCTGGAGCCCCCCCCCATCGCCCCCAGGCCCTGCGGGGGGGTCCCCGCGGGGGTCCCGCCCCCGAGGCGCCGCTGCGCGTCCGTCCTGGAGCCCGGCACGGCCTGGGATGAGGAGGAGGAGGAAGAGCGAATCCCCGGGGTGTCCCTGCGGAGGTCCGGCACGTTCCGGAGCTCCCTGGACCCTTTCCGCCGGCACAGCTGGGAGCCGGGAAAGGATCCGCGGGGAATCCCGGGCTACGACCAGCTCAGGTAGGGGGGACTCCCGTGTCACCATCGCCCCCCAACCCTCACCCCCAAATCCAGGGCTCAGGGTTCTCCCCGTGTCCCCGAGCCCTCCATATCCAGGGATTGGGATCCTCCACACGTCCCTGCCTTGCTGGAGATGCCCCCAAATCCCTGCTCACCCTTCGGGGACCTGTCCTGGTTTGGGGGTGTCCCCCAGCTGAAGGTCCCCGTGTCCCCTCCCAGCGGGAGCCCCGAGCTCGGCTCCAGTGCCGAGCAGCTGGGGGGGCTGTGCCGGCGCCCCCGGGACCCCCGGAGAGCCCCCCTGGTGCACAGCAGCGACGAGCTGGACTCGCTGCTCTCGCAGGACGAGGAGGACGAGGCCGACGTGAAGCGGGCCCAGGTAGGACCCTCCTGTCAACCCGGGGGTCACCCAGCTGCCACCTGAGCTGGGGGGTGCGGGGGCAGGGGACCCCAGAGAGGGGATCACGGTGAGAAAGCCGCCTCCTGGTGGCGTTGCCATCCATCCTGGGTGGCTTTGTCGTCACCCCAAGTGGTTTTGTCATCATCCTGAGTGGCTTTGCCATAATTTTGGGTGACCCTGTCATCACTTTGGGTGGCTTTGCCATCATCCCAGGTGGCTTTGCCATTGTCCTGGTGGTTTGCCACTGCCCAGAGCACCTTTGCTGTTGTCCTGAGTGACTTTGTCATCAGCTTGAGTGGCTTTGCTACGGTCCTGGTGGCTTAGTCATTGTCCTTGTGCCTTTGCCATCATCCTGGGTGGCTTTGCCATCACCACGAGCGGCTTTGCCACTGTCCAGGGTGTCTTCGGGACCAGGACGCTCCTTCCCAGCCCTGCCCCCTGGGAGCAGCTTCCTTTCGGGGACCAGTGTTGGGGAGGGACCCACGGGTGGGGGTGGCAGTGCCACTGTCCCTGTCCTCGCTGGCAGGAGGACGCGCGGAGGCTCCCGGCGCCCCGGGCCGGGCCGCGCTCCCGGGGCTGGTCCCGCTTCAAATCCGCGTCGCTCGGTGTCATCGCCAGTGTCCCCGGCGAGGAGGGTGAGTCTGTCCCCCCCCGGGACCCTCGTGTCCCCCCGGCGCTGTCCCCGCTCCGACCTCCCCGATAACGACCCAAAATCGATGGCGCTGCCACCGCAGTTAATTATCGCCCCCCCTGCCCCCGCAGCTCCTCGCGGCCCTTTTTAAATTCCTTTTCCCTTTTCCAGCTGCCGAAATTCCCGCTTTCGCTTCCCAGCAGAGCCTGCTCAGCGGGTGAGTCCCCTCCCTGTCCCCTCTGTGTCCCCCTCCCTGGCCCCTCCTGGCCCCGCACTGTCCTGTCCCCTCCCCGCGCCTGTCACAGCCCATTCCCGTCCTCATTAGGGCGGTTGTTCCCGGGGATCGTCACGCCGGGGGCTGGCCGGGAGCCCCGCGGGGACGAGCGAGGACAGGGACAGGGCTGGGGACAGGGACAGGGCTGGGGACACGCTGGCCTGGATCGCCGCGCCGCAAAGGATGGGGCTTTTCCCCCTTGGAAGGTGGCTCGTTCCCCTCTGAAGGTGATTTGTCCCCGCCCGAGGGCATCTTGTCCCCCCTCGAGGTTGATTTATCTCCAAGGGTGGCTTGTCCCCTCCAACGGGGATTTGTCCCCTCCAAAGGAGATTTGTCCCCTTCAGGGGGAATTTGTGCTCTCCAAAGGGGATTTGTTCCCTTCCAAGGGTGGCTTTTGTCCCCCCCCCCGGGGGTGATTTGGCCC